>CAUYRB010030973.1:0-20723 GCA_963574695.1 Propithecus perrieri | reverse complement strand
GGTGATTGGACAGCTGAGCACTGTGGTACTATAGGGAGGAATCAGGGGATGTGCACATAGCAACCACTAGAAGTAATTATTAAAAAAAGTGACAATTAGGGAATTAAGAAATTTAAGTTTTGATCACCAATTTTTTTTTTTAGAAAGAAGTATAAAGTTTATTTATTTTCCCAAGAAAGAAAGAAAGAAAGAAAGAAAGAGATAGAGATGGAGAGAGAAAGAGAGAGAAGGAAGGAGTGGCCATGGCACACAGAGAAAGGAGGAAAATCGGCTGGTGTTTTAAAGGGCAAAGATGGCTTTTTTTTGTTTTGTTTTGTTTTGAGACAGAGTCTCGCTTTGTTGCATGGGCTAGAGTGAGTGCCATGGCGTCAGTCTAGCTCACAGCAACCTCAAATTCCTGGGCTCAAGCAATCCTTCTGCCTCAGCCTCCCGAGTAGCTGGGACTACAGGCATGCACCACCATGCCCGGCTAATTTTTCCTATATATTTTTAGTTGTCCAAATAATTTCTTTCTATTTTTAGTAGAGACGGGGTCTCGCTCCAGCTCAGGCTGGTATCGAACTCCTGAGCTCAAACAATCCGCCCGCCTCGGCCTCCCAGAGTGCTAGGATTACAGGCGTGAGCCACCGCGCCCGGCCTTTATCATTATTTTGAAGAGACAGGGTCTCACGTCTCACTCTGTCACCTAGGCTGAAGTGCAAGGGTACAATCATAGCTCACTGCAGCTTTGAACTCCTGAACTCAAGTGATCTTCCCACCTCCACCTCTCAAGCAGCTAGGACTATAGGAGGGAACCACCACACCTGGCTAATTTTTTTATTTTTTGTAGAGACAGTCTCACCATGTTGTTCAGGCTGGTCTCAAACTCCTGGCATCAAGCAGTCTTTCTGCTTCAGCCTCCCAAAGTGCTATGATTACAGGCGTGAGCCACCATGCCCAGCCTTTTAATTTTAAAATTAAACTCAGTAGGGCATTTTAAAAGTAATATTCATTACTGACATTTAACATAACTTGAAAGTTGCCAGACAGAATTAACATAATCCAGTTATATGGTGTTTATTATTCTTGCCTCATCCATAAGTAAAATTCAGAAAAAGACTGCTGCACATCTTTTTTTTTTTTTTTATTTCAGCACATTATGGGGGTACAGATGTTTAGGTTACGTATGTTGCCCTTGCCCCTCCCTTCCCCACTAAGTCCGAGTTTCAAATATGTCCATCCTTCGGGTAGTGCGCATTGCACTCTTTGTGTATGCATATACCCGTCCCCTCCTCCCTCTTCCCCCCTCCCCCTCCCCCCTCCCCCCTGCCCAACATCCAATAGATGTTATTCTTATATGTGCTGCACATCTTAAGACATCTGATGATGTCGTCTGGGAACAGACTAAATAAAAATGTGCTCCTCTCAAAGCCTGCAGTCTCCTCTAGATTCTCCCAAAAGACAGATCCAATTACATGAAATGTCAGAAGACTCCCAAATATATCTGCAAAATATATGTATACAGTTTTACTCATGTTCATAGGCCATGAGTTCTACTGCAAGGATATTTAAAAATATAAATGTGATTAATGCTTTTCCTAAGGTCTAATATCTTTACTTAATGACAAGAGACAGAGATAAAATATCAGGATTTGAACAAAGTATTGCCTTCAGGAAGTTACTCATCACTAGATGAGTAAAAATAATCCCTTATATTTGCATAAATGTATTTACATAATGAATATGAAATATACTTTTCTATTTCTTACCTCACTTTACTTTCAAAAACTCTCTGTGAGGCAGGTAGAACAGATATTTTCTGTCATGTTCCATCGGTAATAATTACTAAGCACCTATGTACTAGTTACAGCTATATTAGGGACTAAGGATCCAAAAATGAGGAGAGTGTGTCTTACTTACTGAGGGCTCTAGATGCCACATGCTCTCAGTGTCAGCTAACTGTTATAATAGAGCTAAGCATACGTAAAATAGTGATCTGGGGAATTCCAGGAAGGCTTCAAGGAGAAGCAACCTTTGAGTCGTACATTAAAGCATGGCAAGAATGGGTCAGACAGTCAAGGGGGGGGGACAGGCAGACTAAATGTGCAACTGCACAGAAGCATGAAACAACATGATGTATTTGCAAAACTGAAAGAAAACTGTGTATGGCTAAAGCAGAGGTTGCACATGGGATATGAGATGAAATACAGAGGGAGCAGGGGGTCAGAGCTCCGAGGGAGAGAGTATATTAAAGTGGTTAAAAGTACAGGACCTAAAATCAGACCTGGATTCAAATCTCCACCATTTATCAATTGTTATTTTGGGCAAGGTCCTACCCTCTCAAAGGTGCAGTTTGCTCCTCTGTAAAATGGAAATAGGAATATCTATCCTATCCTAGTTATTTGAGGATTAAAAGAAATAACTGCATGCAAAATGCTTAGCAAACTGCCTAACAGATGAAACATATGACTTAAGAAGTAGTGAATTACCATGCCATGAAAAGAAGTTTGGAATTTATCTCGTAGACAGTAGGAGTCAGAAAAGATTTTTTAAGTGGAGAACAATTAAGATTAGGTACGCATTAGAAAATCCACTCTAGTAGCATAATAAGGAAAAAATGGACTGAAATGGAGGAGGGCAAGGCTGGAAGCAGGAAGAATAGGAGACGTCTGAAAACATACAAGGAAGGAGAAAAATGAGGATCTGAACAAAAGGCTCTGGAAGTAGAGATGGAGAAGGGGCACTGCTGAGTTTTTTAAAAGGGGGCAAAGGTACAATTTAGTGAAGGAAAAGGGAAGTCAAAGTCTTCCAGGTTTCTGATATGAATGACAAGTACACTGGGGGTGACATCAACCAGAATTAGAAATATCAGAAGAGGGAATGGTTTTCAGGAATAATAATTTTAATTTTAGAATTGTCAAATTCGAGGTGAATGCTTTAGAAAGGTCAAATAATTCCAAACAGTGACCATGAAATCTGACAAACAGGAGTTATCTTAGCAAGGAGCAGTCTCCTGAAAATAGTAAGAGATGAAATAAATGGCAGTGACTGAGGAATAAATGATGCTGAGGCAGTGAAGATACTGAATACAGATTCTGCCTGGAAGAGACTTAGCAATAAAGGTTAAAAAATAAGATGGATAAACAGCACTCGGCAATAAAATGTAACATAAATGATACATACAACATGGATGAATCTCAAAATCATTATGCTGGTGAAAGTCAGACACAAGAGTACACATTGTATGACTCCATTTATATGAAATTCTAGAACACAAATCTATAGTGATCAGTGGTGGGGGAAGTGACTACAAAGGGGTATGGGGGAACTTTTTGGGAAGATGGAAATGTTCTGTATCTTGATTGTGGTGGCAATACAGTGGTTACACATTTGTCAAAATTCACCAAACTGTATACTTTAAATAGGTGCATTTTACTGTATGTAAGTTATACCTCAACAAAAAAGATGGGTAGAACACTAGGTAGAGAGAGGTGTTAATAAAGATGGCTTTGTTTTTTTTTTTTTAAAGAAAGATGTAACTTGGATATTTTCCTTTTCTTAGGGGAAGTGGCTCATAGCAAGGCTGGAGAATGGAGGGGTAAAAGATGGAACACGGACTTCAAGGAGATGTAACAGGAAGTGCTTAGAGCAGTGGCTCCCAAATGCCTGTCCTTTCTAGATTGATGATCAGAATTACCCAAAGAGCTTTCACATATAGATTTCTGGGCCTCATTTGCAAAGACTCTTATGGACAGACACGTTTAAAAACCATGTGTTAGGCCGGGCGCGGTGGCTCACGCCTGTAATCCTAGCACTCTGGGAGGCTGAGGCAGGCGGATTGTTTGAGCTCAGGAGTTCGAGACCAGCCTGAGCAAGAGCGAGACCCCGTCTCTACCAAAAATAGAAAGAAATTAATTGGACAGCCAAAAATATGTAGAAAAAAAATTAGCCGGGCATGGTGGCGCATGCCTGTAGTCCCAGCTACTCGGGAGGCTGAGGCAGGAGGATGGCTTGAGCCCAGGAGTTTGAGGTTGCTGTGAGCTAGGCTGACGCCACGGCACTCACTCTAGCCTGGGCAAAAGAGTGAGACTCTGTCTCAGAAAAAAAAAAAAAAAAAAACGTGTTAGAGCATTGGTAGAGCAGTTAGTCTTGGACACCCCTTTTAAGAGACAGGGT
Source organism: Propithecus perrieri (assembly GCA_963574695.1). Lineage (NCBI taxonomy): Eukaryota > Metazoa > Chordata > Mammalia > Primates > Indriidae > Propithecus > Propithecus perrieri. The sequence continues at coordinate 16,568 of CAUYRB010030973.1, read as the reverse complement.
CCTGCTCTGTCGCCAGGCTGGAGTGCAGTGGCACGATCATAGTTCACTGCAGTCCCAAACTCCTGCACTCAAGTGATCCTCCAGTCTCAGCCTCCTGAGTAGATGAGATTACAGGCATGAACCACCGCACTCAGCACCCCTTTTTTAAAGTGAAGAAAACTGTAGATGCAGGGGTTAATGTGGTTAATGCCAGAGCCTGGACGAGACATACCTGATGGTCTTTTCAAAGTAATACTGTAATGGCACTAAAACTGAATGAACTAGAAAATAACTGCATTTTCAGTTGAATCAAACAGGCTTAAGAGCCTTCGTTGTCAAATCAACAGAGCCACAGTGAATTCCTCTGAGGTGGCAAACAGATAGTAGAAATGCCAAGAACCTGTGTCATTCAGTACCAAAGAAAACAAAGTACTAGAAAGGTACTGACAAAATCCCTCCTAAAAGTCAAGATGGGAGTATTATTCCATGTGTTACACCTCATCTTCTCAGAGATTGGCAAGAAGAGGAAGTATCTCAAATCTGTGTTAAGAAGGTAAAAAAATACCATATTTATGAAGTAACTTTTTCCATTGAGGAACCATGTTAAATGCCCTTCTCTCCATCAGTGCTCAAAGAGCAAGCCAACCACCTCCCACTATCCTTACTCAAACTCCTCTTCTCAGATCCTCCTACCACTCCTAAGGCCAGCCTCCTATTTTAGTATCTAGTTTTGCCCCTTTCACGGCAGCCGATGACACCTGGCTCTGTTGATGAGACATTCACCAACAATACTCTCCATTCTGTCCTTAACTAGTCAATCCCCTATCAGGGATTAATCCAACCAACCATTTTCTCATGAGCATGGCTGACAAATATTCTGGTGAGTGCTGATTGGTGTAATTACTAATTTATAATTATAGCCTCAATTGGCCTTTAAAATTTTTTAATTGAAATATAATATCTATATATACTATATCTCCAAGGGTAATCTCTATCCTGACTTTTTAGAACAATTCATTTTGTTATTCTAGCCTCAGCTAGTATTTTAATGTGGCCCAGAAATCCTTTTACTCATCCCTATCTTCTCTTTTCCCTATCCATAATGACCTTTCCAAATATTTCCCATTCTCCTTAATTTCATTGTTTCATTCAGTCACCCTCTGCAGATGGCCTAACAATCACCAGGGAAACATAAGACATCTCTCCCAATTTATCTCCAAACCTACCTATCTTTACCCATCATTACTTCCTTTTCTCCTGTCTCTTAGCATTCTAAGTAAGGACATGAAGAATCTGGTCCATGCCTCTCCGGTCTAACCTGTTGCCACCTCCCCTATCTTATGTACATCCCACACCCCAGCACTCAGACAAAATCCTCAAAGTTTCCTTTTATGCATAGTTATTTTCACATCTTTGAGCCTTTGCGTGTACTGGCCCTTCTTCTGAAATACCTTTCTCTTCCCTTCTCCAGACATCGTATCTTCCAGGAAGCTTTCCTAATGATCTAGTCAAAATTTTGTGTTCTCATGGCAATTTGTTCTTACTGCTATTATTAATATAAAGTATATCCTAAGCGCTTATTAATCTGTCATGTCCCCTACATTATACAGTACACTACTCGAATAAGAATTGGATTTTCTGTGTCTATATCCCTGCATCTAGCTATCTGCCATGTAATGGGTACTCAATATAATGCTGAGTGAATTTTACTTTTTAAAACCAACTCCTTCATTTGTACCACAGCTTTCCTCTTCTAGAACTTTTCCATCACTATCCTAACCTCTCCTTTTATTTTCTTTTAATGTTTTTCTATCCACTAGTATTTTCAAGACTTTCCCCACCCTTAAAAAGACACAAATCCTTTTCTTTAATGCTGCCTTCTCACTAATCAAACCTCTTCAGAAAACATACTCTTGTTTTCTCCAATTCATCACCTCCCTTTCACTCTTTAACTCATCGAATTTTGGCTTCTGCCATCATCACTTTACTAAAGCTGCTTATTATTCAAAAGTTACCAATAATTTCTTAAGAACTGAACATACAAAAATGTGATTTTCTTGATCTATTCAATCCTTAGCAATGGGAGTTATGATATCTGAATAAAAAACAATGAAACAGAAAAATACCTCTATGTTAGTTGCATTCAGCTTCTCCTCCATTACTTGTTTAAGGATGATGAGTGAAGACTTGATGGCCTCTTTCAGAGTCATAGACTTGAAACAAAGATGGTGAGAAGATAAGCCATTAATTATACATAATCCCTCCTTCCTACAGAGATTTTCCCTTTATCTCAATGAAGAAGTGATTTAGTAAATATTAATACATCAAACATTTTAATTAGTGCAGTGCATTACAAGTATCTCCAAAACTCAAGTAAATGGTAAGTAAGTAGAGTACACTCATTCAGAGGCGGATAAAAGCCTTATTTTGAGCCACAACAGTCACCAAGTTTTTTTTACTAAAAGATCTTTGAAGAGGAAAGGGCTACACTTCTCTAGTGTGCATTTGAATTCCTCTTTTAATTTAGAAGATAAGATGATATTGGTGATATCCTATTAATAATAATGCCAAATGATCTATAAAGGCAGCCCAATGGTTTAGAAAATTCATTCTTTTTTTTTTTTTTTTAGAGACGGGGTCTTGCTATGTTACCCAGGCTGGTCTTGAACTCCTGGGCTCAAGTGATCTTCCTGCCTCGGCTTGCCATAGCACTAGGATTATAGGTGTGAGCCACTGTGCCCAGCTAAAAATTCACTCTTTTTTTTTTAATTTCAGCATATTATGGGGGTACAGATGTTTAGGTTACATATGTTGCCCTTGCCCCCCCCCACTCTTTTTTTTAACCCCATTTCTACCTATTACAATTTCCTCCACATGTAAAATCAATACGATCAGGAGTTGATGTGAGCAGGCATCTCTGTATGAACCATTGGAATGATAAATATGGCAGCCTTCAATCATACCAATGAGTTACCCAAAACCAAATCTTCCCATCCCACAAAGAAAGTACTAAATGCCTACTTGGTTCAAGAGCTAAACTACAAAGTATAAACTGCTAAGTAAAGCTATGAGGATAGAGGATAAACATATTGTGCTTTATACCATGGTATACTACTCAGCAACAAAAATGAACTATTGGTACAACATGAATGGATCTCAAAAACAGTATGTTGAAAACAAAAAGAAAATACAAATCATATAATTCCATTTATAAAAAAGCACAAGAACAGACAAAACTAATGTATAGTGGTAAACATGGTGGCAAGGGAGGGGGAGAGATTGACTGGAATATGGATGAGCATTTTTTGGGGGGTGATGGAAAGGTTCTATATCTTGTTGTGGTTCAAAGGGTATATACAACTGCCAAAACTCATAGAATTGAACTCTTTAAGGTCTGTACTGTTTATTATATGTAAATTATACCTTGATTCTTAAAATAATAATAGAAGTTGTGAGAATGCTTAATTACCTTGTGGTAAACTTCTTGCAGGGAGCTCTGGGCACCTTCTGAAGCAGAGCCAATTGCTCGAGCATCACACTGTACAAAGGTCCCAGAAGGGTCCATATGAAACCTGTAAAACCCCCCAAAAGAAGAGGATTAAAATGTTTAAGAGTGGTAGCACTTTATGTAACAAACATCTCACTAAAGAAAAGTATAAATGCTTGGCCCCACAACTGGGAAACACCACTAAAATACTGAGGCATAGATCCAAAAGATATTGTATCTGGAGAAACCAGATATTTTAAAAAGTGTTTAAGAAAATTAGTAATTTCCTCAGGGATTAAGAAGAAAAGTATAGTATACATAAAAATGGCACTTGTGTATACCTATCTTAGTAATATTTTGAGGATGAGGATCAGATCAACAATCCAGAGCAAAGCTCTAAAACATACCCTACCTATAGTAACAAAGTTATTTCTAATTCTTTCTAGAATTAGCACTGATTCCAATAGAAGAGTTCTTTATGGAATCCCCAAATTTGTTTGTATAAACAGCATAGAATCACTGAATTTTAGAGTTAGAAGCCTTTTCTTTTTTTACAACTCTACAATAATCTCAGTTGATTTAAACTACCAATCTTTACCCCAAATTAAAATACCACTCCCCCCCCCACCAAAAGCAGGGAAAAAACCCTGCAAAGTGGTACTTACAGCTGGGGTCCTTTCTCATCAACTCCTCCAAATAACAGTGCTACTCCAAAGGGACGAGACTAGAACCAAAAAGAAGTATTAAGATAAGTGGCTGTGAAGTAAGCGAGGTAAGAGGGGCTAGGAAAGTTATGTTCAGAGGACAAATGTCCTAAGTTCCATGGGACAGTAAGAAAACTTGACACAAGCATCACACTCACCATGGCACCTGGATCTGCATCTTCTTCTCCAAACTGCAGAGCCAGATTGGACACAGCCTGGGTCACACTCTCCACTGTCATTGTTTCATTGTAGGTGAACCAATGGTTCTAGAAGAAGAGCAAGAATGATACACCTTCTAATAAGAAGGGCCTTAAAGCAGTCCACCATCTCATACACACATCCCTTTGAAATGTGGTTGGAAACTGAAGGCTCAAGTGTGTTTTTCTTAATTAACACTAGACATGAGTACATGAGTACTTGAGACTGCATGAGAGGAACAGAAATAGCTCTGGAAATAAACATGAAAAGGACTCTAAGCAATGACAGACTAGAGGATTATGCCCTTGAAAAACAGGGTTAACCCCTCAAAGCACCAAGTTTATTCTTTTCACAAAGTAAATGCTGATAGCCAAGTGCCACCTTCCTTCAAAGTCCCTATCTTACTCTCTTGGTGTTTAAGTTGAATGACTTATTCTTTCTTAAGTACTGACAGCAAACTTGCAAATAAGTGCAAAAAATTTTACCATGAGGTATTTTTTTCTTACTAGTTTCTTACTACTCTCCAGGCAGCAGGTACTCAGTTAAAAAAAAAAAAAAGAAAAATCAGCATGCCTGACCAGTATTTGTCACCTGGCACAAATCATTACTCACCAGAGGAGAGCTGTTACTTGCAAGCCTGGCAGCAAAGGCAGTTGGGGGGAGAATGTCCTTTAACTATGTCCACCTCCTGCCATGGTGCTCCCATAGAAAGTCAATTAGGAAACAGAATGCAGTGTAATGCATACTTTATATAAGGCAAATCCAAAAGAAGCAAGAGACTGTCAGCACTATTGACCAGAGCTTCCTTAAAGCTGCAATGGTTGGACAGCTAAACTCCAAGCCCCAGAAAGTTATAACTGGGAATTCTACCCAAAATCACTCCCAAGAGCCACATCTCCTATTGACAAAGGTACCTGCAATACAGTCCAGGAAGCTATATCAAGACTAAACAAGGAACTCAAGCATCATGGTAAAAAGGAGATGATGCCAGTTTTACCTGTGTCTCCACTCTGGCTTTATCAATTAAAGTCTTAGCATCAGCAATTAGCCCACTCATGGCACAACCTGCAATGTAAAAGTAACAGTGACCCAGTGGCCAGATCCTTGTAGAACTCTTTCATCCACTCAGGAAATCCCGAAATTCTGGAATGGAACCTTGGCAGCCATTCAGCAATCCCATAGCATTATACCCAATAGGTTAGATGGGAAATGATCTATGCTGAACCCAAGTATAATGATGTGACAAACACAAAACCATCCACAATGACACAGAAGTCCAGATAATAAGACAGAAGACAGAGAAAAGCAGCTAACCAAACATGAAATTCCACATATTACAACCTTAAACATGCCTTTAGCACTCTTTGTAGACCATGATACATTTTTGAATTAGGCAAACACTAATGCCCCAACCTAAGAAATAAGGAAAAGAAAACCATCTCACTATGGGCTACAGTGGAAGACTCTAGAATAAAAGCAAAAGCCTTTTTATCTTTCTGTCCCAAATACAAACCAACTAGTTACATTAAAGAGGAAGTCTGCAAGATTATGGCTATGTTATTTTATATGCCATGATGCAAATCTAAATCTCTAGCCTAGGTTTCTCTCCCAAGTTTCAGACTTTATAAAACCAAATGACCCCCTTGATATATCTATGTGGATATACCACATACTCAACTCATCTTGTTTCCCTTCTAGACTCCCATCTTCTTCTTTAGCCCTCACAACCAATCAGATCCCAACTTCTATCAATCTCTATCTGATTAACCTGTCTGGCATTAGTCCTTCTTCTCTATTCTCTGGCCATTGCCTTAGTTTGTCTGGACTATTATAAAAGTTTCTTAACTGGTCTCCCTGCCTCCAGTCTCAGCCCCCTTCAGTCTACCTTTAGCACTGTTATCAGACTTTCTAAAATTCTAATGCGATCATATTACCTCATTGCTTAAAACCTTTCCCATCAATGGCTCAAGTTCAAGCTGTTTAACATGGTATTAATAAAAAAGAGGACTTCTACTCTCTGACCCCAGACTCATCTCTTACCACAGTTCACCTCCTAGTCATATTAAACTGCTTGTGCCACGGTAGTTTATATTTTACGCCATAGCTTCAGTCATCTCTATTCCCTCTGACTAGGATGCTCTCTCCTTGCAAGACCCAGACACTTGTTCGCCTGGTAAACACTTCTTTATCTTTAAGAATTAAACTTAGCTCAAGTATCGCCTTCACGGAATCCTTTTCTGAAAGCCCACCACTGACCCCAGGCAAAACTAATTATTTCCTCCTTCGAACCCCTACTGAGCACACACATTAGGAGTCTTTCTTAATACCTATATCACTTAATTATGTTTACTTATTTTACATGTTCACCACCACGATTAGACTGTATGCTCCTAGAAAACAAGGACTATGTCCTATTCCTCTCTGTATCCCTGGTGTCTAGTGTAATGTCTGGCACACGCTAGGTTCTCAATTTGTTGAATGAAGGGACATTGACCCACCTCCAAAAGACAGGTGACTTGAGGTAAAGTAGATACAATATTCTAATCTTAAAAGACTAAATCTCAGTTTCTACGTCTATAAAAGAGATAATATCAAGCTCCCAAAGTCACCATGGCATTTGGTTCTGATGCCTTCAAGCAATTAATTATTTTACTAATGTTTCACTAATTAGGTTAAGAAAATTTGGATAGCCATGCTATAAATAAATAGAACTACTCACCCTGTAATGCTAGAATGATGTATGTCAGAAGCCAAGGCAAGGGAATTATAATAAAGACCAAAAAAAGGGGGAATGAGGGGACAAGGAATAAAAACACAAATCTAAAAACAGAGGAAAACGACTAATCTGTTATCACTCTCTGAAGCTTAGTCACTCTGAAGATCCTTGAGATTTCCTCTTTTCTCAATAGACACCCTATCTTCCTACACATGATCCTTTGCTCCTGGTGGCCTCCTACCAGGCCTAACATTAAGACCCAGCCATCATAGTGAGCTGGCCTATGATTCAACCTTTACATATTTCAACAATCATCACATTTGCCAAGTCTAAATCTAAGGGAGAAAGGAACTTCTGGGAGTAGGTTAAACATAAATAAGTCCTGCAACTGTCCTGATCCTAAAGTCATGCATCTGGAAAACAATAGCTAATGAGGGGATAAGGTGTTCATCCCATGAACCTCCCTTAGAGTATCGTAGAGGACTAATTAACCCAGGCCAGACCCTACGGAACAGCTTTCCTTACCTATGTGAGCATCAATCTCTACAATTTTCTCAATGCTGCTGGGCTCCATGAGCGGGGAGGTAATTCTCTTCTCCACAGCTAGGCACACACCCTCTGATGTCTGGATCCCAATGGCTGTAGAACCAAGCTAAAGAGAAACACATTATGACTACCATGTACAGGTCAAAAAACATACTCACCAGATATCTCACTGTATATCTTCATAAGATAAGAGCTTTAATTGGCCGTATCTAATATGCAGAGAGAACAAGGAGCACCCTAATAATATACTGTTCCTGTCAACAGCAATAACATTGATTTATAGAATTTTATGCTTCTATAAGAGCAAGTTCAATAAAGTCTTGAAAACATCTGAAAAATCCACTCTCTAATGCCAATATTTGGGGGAAGGGAGGATTCTAAAGTTCTAAACACAGTGGGCAAGAAAGGAATAAAACTAATGTTTTTTTCTGGACCTGGTCTCTTTTCACTTCTGCTATTTATCTTGGTCTGTCCCAAAAAGTGGTATTTCCCAAAAAAGGAAGGAAGGAAGGAGGAAGTGGAGGGAGGGAAGGAGGGAGAGGAAAGAAAAAGAAACACCTCCACATCACCACCAACAATATAAAAATTTAATCATTCAAGGTCACTAGAAGTCAACAATATAGCTAAATTCATCTCTTCATCTCCATTCCAACATCCCAGTCATCTACCTCTATGTCTCAGTTTCCTGCAAAACAAGGATAACGATAATACCTACACTGAGAAGGATAAGCACATTAAACACATAAAATGTTTCAAATGGTGCCTACCACATAATACATGAACAAATGTTATTCTTGTTAACGTCTAGATTACTTCAATAGCCTCTTCCCATCTTTGATATCTCTCTCCCAATGCATCTTTCATGTTATAGCCTAATTTAGCTAATAAAATGTTATTATATTTCTTCTCTGAAGAATATCTCCCTATACTACCTATAACATAAAATCCAAACAAACTTCCAGAGCTTTCATAACCTGGTGCCACTTTTCCCTTCCAACTTTATCACTCATTATTCTCCAACGAAATTCCTCAAGTACAGCCCAACCCATTTGCTCAAGCCATATTATCTCCTACCCTTGCACCCCTGCTGTGCTGTCTCCCCGGAATATCTTTTTTCTGCCTATCCAAATTCCACTCCTTATTCATGAAGCCTTCCATGATTGTGCTCTCTGCTCTAAATTCCCATTATGTTTAGTTATTTCTACAAAGCAATCACTGCCAAGAGTGAGCATTGCAAAGAGTTTCAAAGAATTCCATGAATCTTTTGCTTAATATGTCTAAAGACTGAATGATCATATCTCACACATTTTTCAAATGTATAAAGTTGTAACTTTATTTAGAAGTGTTATTAAATGTATACCAGCTTTTTTTTTTTTATTTCAGCATATTATGGGGGTACAGATGTTTAGGTTATGTATGTTGCCCTTGCCCCCCCACTCCCCTGCAAGTCCGAGTTTCAAGTGTGCCCATCCCTTGGATGGTGCGCATTGCACTCTTTGTGTATGCAAATACCCGCCCCTCCTCCTCCCTATACCAGCTTTTTGTCAGGTATTTTCTTAATCAACAGATACCTGTATAACTATAGGAGATGAACTGTTGAAAAGTTTTATGTAAAAAATAAGTGCTAATACTTCTAATTAAAGGTGCAGACTGAATACATACAGTAGCTCTACTCCTTCCTCAGGTCTATTAATATAAAATTAAAGGGCTTAAAAAAAAAACAGGCATAATTCTACTAAAACAAACAGAATGGGAGAAGATACAGCAACAAAATTTTGAAGTAAGAAAAAAGATGGGTTAATGATAATTTACTTAAGCAGACCTGAGAAATTCAAATCCTAAACCAGCACTAAAGGTCAAGAAACAACCTGGGCCAGGCATGGTGGCTCACGCCTGTAATCCCAGCACATTGGGAGACCAAAGTGCAAAGATCGCTTGAGGTCAGGAGTTCGAGAGCAGCCTGGACAACATAATGAGACCCTGTTTCTACAAAAAAAAAAAAAAATTTAAAAAATTAGCTAGGTGCAGTGGCGCGTGCCTGTAGTCCCAGCTACTTGAGAAGCTGAGGTGGGAAGATCGCTTGAGTCCAGGAATTTGAGGCTGTGCCACTGCACTGCAATATGGGTGACAGAGTAAGACCATGTCTCTTAAAACAAACAAACAAACAAACAAAAAAGACAAGCTGATTTGTATAACAGGACCCCCAAAAAAGAAAAGGTGGCAACAAGGACCTTTGGAAATGGAAATGAAGGAGAAGCTAAAAATTGCAAGGTATTTCGACATCTGCTTAAAAAACAGATTCTCTGATCCCCTCCCCTATGCTGTAAAGCTAGATGACTGCCCTCACCCCCACTCCTGCAGAAGATTCCGGGTTTAATCTCTGGAGAAGGTAAAAAATAGGGTCTCTGGATTGGGGGTCACCAAGCACAGTCTAAGGCAGGCATACTATACTGAAAACTGGGGAATTAAGTAAAAATTTACAAACCTAATGTTAAAAACCCCAGTCTTCTTTTTCCACTCAGCTCTCAGAAGTCAACAACCAGAAACACCCTCTTGGCATGAAATGAGAAGAGGCAGTTTTCTCTGGAGTAATGGTTTTCAAACTTTTTGACCAAAATTCACACTAAGAAATACATTTGATATCATGACCAAAATGCACAGATATGAATACATACCAGGAACAAAGTTTCATGAAAAAATTCTTACCAATACTATGGGCAAGGCATTATGCTATCTACTGCTCTATTCCACTTAAAAAAGAAATGTTCCTCATGACCACTAACTTGATTCCAATATCCACTAACAGGTCTAGACCTGCAGATTGAAAAACAGAGCTCTAAAGAATCTGACCAGATCAAAAGGAAAAAAATTTAAAGAAAAGCTAGAAAAAAAATTCTTGAAAAAAAATAAAATATTTCACACATAAAACAAGAACAGAATGCTAAGAAGAAAAAGGAAAAAACCTTGAAAATTAAAAAGTTTCTATAAACTATTGGAAATGGGTTCATACCAAACTGAGAAAATAAATAAAAAAAGATGACAGGCTGGGCGCAGTGGCTCACGCCTATAATCCTAGCTCTCTGGGAGGCCGAGGCGGGCGGATTGTTTGAGCTCAGGAGTTCGAAACCAGCCTGAGCAAGAGCGAGACCCCGTCTCTACCAAAAATAGAAAGAAATTAATCGGACAACTAAAAATATATAGAAAAAACTAGCCAGGCATGGTGGCACATGCCTGTAGTCCCAGCTACCCGGGAGGCTGAGGCAGGAGGATCGCTTGAGCCCAGGAGTTTGAGGTTGCTGTGAACTAGGATGACGCCACGGCACTCTAGCCCGGGCAACACAGTGAGACTCTGTCTCAAAAAAAAAAAAAGAAAGAAATAAACCTGTGAGATTTAAAGCCAGATCCATCTTTCCATAACCTTTCCCAGGTTTTTGACTTATGTGCTGTACAATTTAGATAAGTGTAAAGCTGAGGGTAGAATACAATGCTGTGATAATAAATCCGATTTTGTTTTTTTTTTGGCGATTTCTCTCTTTTCTGTAATTTCCTTGATAAGATTTCACTATAATTTCAAAGTGCTTTTTTTCCCCCCTTCTTAAATTGAGCAATGGGTTGAAAGTATATAAATGGAAAAATGCAATCATGGACATTTGATTGGAGTTTTTAGTAGAGAAAATTGATGACATAGCAAATTAGAATTAAAGAATGAATGAACAGCAGGCAGCCAGCTTTCACTTCCTGGCAGATGACCAATTTCAGAGTTTTGTTTAACTTGAGCAGATTATTTTACTCCTTAAAACTCTTCAGAGGTAAGCCACTATGTTGTTTAAGTGTAATAAAGTGATGTAAGTTATAAATCACGATGTCTTTAGTCCTGTACTGGAAGAACATGAGTATGAATATGTAATAGCATATCTGAGGTAATGTGCATAGGAATCTCCATTTTTGTCTTCAGTGGATGTCTATATTAGAAGAGAGGTGAGTAGCAGGTTCAAGTTGTGTTAAGATTGCTTTATGAAATTGGATTTATTGAGGGAAATGCATTTTACATTTTTGTGTTCTAGAAGGAATTGCTGGATCAGATTCATCATCTAGATTGCCATTAAACGTTGTTTAAAGCTTACTGGGTGTCAAGCATTTATGCCAGGCAGTTGATATAGATGAACTCCTTCAAACTTCTTTATAGAACACTGTAAAGGGTTAACCCTTGTTCATTTTATTAATGAAGAAACAGGTTCTGAGAGGTCATATAACTTGCACTTGTAGTAAGTGGTAGAGATTTAGAAATCCACATCCATAACCATTTGTCTAATCTGATGGAGAAGTCAGGTACATACATGAATAATGAATATCCTGCAAGATATTAATGCTCTTAGTGTAATATGATTTAAAAAAAAATGCAGTAGGAGCTTAGGGAAGGGTAGGAGTGTTGATGTAGTGGATAAGGATGGCTTAGCAGTTAGCAGTTAAGTATCTACTATGTCTTAGGCATGGTGTTAGATAATTTATAACAATTATGCTTAATCCTTACAGTAGCCATGTGAAGTACCATAGGTGGTTTGCCAGCTCCCAGGTAAGGAAGCAGATCTATTGATGTATTTGCTCAATTCTAGTGGAATTCTAGTGGTCTGGATCTGGACTTAAAGACTGGACTCTTACCACTATCTTGCTACTTTGAAGGAGGAATAGAATTTCAACAGGTGTTGGACAGGAGGATGGTCAAAGCCAAGGAGATAGCTTATACAAGGTATGGAGATGGAAGTGTGGAGTGTGTCTGTAGTGATGGATTTAGAAAATAAGAGTGGAAAGGTAAATTAGAGCCAGATTTTTGAGGCCTTTCAAAGCTGTGCACAGTGGTTTAAGCTTTATTCTGCAGGTGTGGGAAGTCATCAAAGGATTTTTCAACTAAGGAGTGACAACACTAGGTTTCAGGTTTGCTTCACTAACAGTATGGAGCATGTGCTTGGAATCTCCACAGGTGTCAGGACAGAACAAGGTGACACTCCTAGGAGCTGGTTTAATGTGTTTCCTAATTAGCTGTATTGAAATCAGTGAAAGTAAATATTTTGGAAATCTTAGGTTTCCTCTGTTTCAGTTTTTTTGTGACATGTGATTTGACTGCAGTTCCCCAAGGCATATTTATCATGTTTCTCAGCCCATTTAATGTCTTCTGAAACTTTTCTGTGGTTCTTTATTTCTCCTATTTATTTTGGAACCAGTTGAGTATCAATAACTGTTGTAGACTTAAGTCGTTTCAAATGGGAAAGAATAGAGACATAGGTTTTAAGAAGACTTAATGCAGATGGAAGGTGACTTTTATTGGAGTCCATTTCTCCAAATTTTCAAATATATTAAACTCCCCTAGTGCCTTGGTTTACTGCCTCTAGGTTGATGCTTGAACACCTGGAGAAGGATGACATGGACAGAGAAAGGTGACTAAAGGAGCTATGCATGGCAAGTGGAAGAAGAAATGATCCCTTTACTGCTTGTACAGGAGTAAGAAATTTCTTAACTTTTAAATGGATATTAGTGTATGATCCTCATTCTCTTAAATTATGGAAAGCTTGAACTCTGGGCTATAGAATATAATTCATCTTGAAAGTCTTCCTTTGGCTTCATCCTATTATTACCTAAAGGGAAAAAATACAAGGTGCCCCCATATATTTTTAAAAAGTTATAATCTGTGTTTTTTTGCCAGGGAGTTTGGCATTGTAAAGAAAACATGAGCTTTGAAACTTCTTGCAAACATGAATTAGCCTTTCAGCTTAGCTTCTGGTGAGTTCTGCAATCCTGAGCAAGTTGTGACTTCTTTGAATCTCTTTCATCATCTATCAGATGGAGATACTATTATCTAATTCACAGCATTTTTTTCTTTTTTATGTTAAAAAAATTTACCTAATTGCTCATGATTGTTGCAAATTAGCAACATAAAATCGTATAAAAAAAGTAATTGAATCTTATTCCTTCATCCTAATTCCAGGTTTGTTATATGTCTTTGTATACTTTCATGCTAGGATAACAGGTGTGAGCCACCATGCCTGGCCTTTCTTCTGTAAATACAGATATACAAACTAATGTTGAAGCTCTCTTATCCTAACCTTCACTTGACTGATTAGTTGGAATAGATATCTTCTATTTCCTAAGGTCTTTTCTCTCTAATATGCTCAAGTGTTTCTGCTCTCACCGGTTGAGTTGTGTTTTGTTTTGTTTTTGTTTTTGAGACAGGATCTCACCCTGTCACCCTAGGCTGGAGTACAGAGTTGTACCTTTGACAAGAGTCATTTATGGCCAGGTTCAGTGGCTCAGCCTGTAATCCTAGCACTTTGGGAGGCTGAGGCTGGAGGATCACTTGAGACCAGGTGTTCCAGACAGCCTGGGCAACATAGATGTCTTCTCTAAAAAAACATTTAAAAATTATTTGGGAATCTTGGTGCGTGCCTGCAGTCCCAGCTACTCGGGAAGCTGAGGCAGGAAGATTGCGTGAGCCCCAGGAGTTTGAGGTTGGAGTGAGCTATGATGATTCCACTGTACTCTAGCAAGCCATAGAGTGCGACCCTGTCTCAGAAAAAAAAAAACCAATTATGTTTGCTTCCAAACCAGCATGTGACCTCCTCAGATATTGGTTGGAAAAAAAAAAAAAAACAGTGTGTGCTGGTCATGTTTGTCACATAAATTTAATTAAATATAATGTAAGCCAATAAAATACCAGTGCAATGAGTTTCCATTTATATGAAAACTAAATGCTTTAGAAAGGCTATATGGGGCAAATTGCTGAAACAAAACAGAAAAAATGCCATTCAGTTACATGTGGCAACTGTAACTGTAGATAACTGTAAGATAACTGTAAATGGCTGGGAAAAATCACTGAGATGTAGGATTGTGCACTTACTGCTTGGCAAGTGTTTAAGGCTAGTGCGCTCCGCTTAAAAAAATCGAATCAGTGTGGTTTATGCTAGAAAGATCTAAGGAATGCCATTGAACCCACTCTCTAAAAAATGGGTAGGCTTTTATCAAAAGATTGCTGCATAAATGTGTATAGTTTATGTTAAAATGAATAATGTATAGAACATTTTTATTCCTCACTTTAAGTGACTTTTCAATTAATTAGTTATGGGTCTTATTCTCCTTGGGTATGAGAACTTCTGTCTTTGTCTTATAGAAACATGACCGGATTATACTTAGTCAGCATAGCATAGTAAGTGGTCTTGAAGACTGACTGGCATAAGACTGCCTGCATTTGCATGCTAGCTTCTCCAGTTACTAACTTGGTGACCTTGGACAATTTACTTAAACTCTCTGTGCCTTAGTTTCTTCATCTATAGACTAATCATCCATAGACTAAAATTAACTACCTCATGGACTTGTTTCAATGATTAATGGTTAATATATTTAAAGCACTGGCAAATATTAAGTGCTGAAATGTTGAACATTATTATTACTTTGTAACTTTATAAAACATTGATGGACAATCAGATTGTTTTCATTTTTTGGTATCATACAAATAATGCTGCAGTGCATATCCTTGTACATGTAGATTTATTCCATTCTCAGTAAGCTCTTATTTATTTAACACCTACTATGTGCTAGTCACAGTTCTAGGCACTGGATATAGCAGTACATTAAGTATAATTTTTTCCCCAGTGGAGCTCACATTCTAGTGGGAAGAGACAGAAGAGTTAAAATAATGAAAAGTATAATATGGGCTTGGTGTGGTGGCTCACACCTGTAATCCTAGCACTTTGGGAGACTGACACGGGAGGATTGCTTGAGGCCAGGAGTTCAAAACCAGACTGAGCAAAACCCCATCTCTACAAAACATAGAAAAATTAGCAGGGTGTGGTGGTACGCACCTGTAGTCCTAGCTACTTGGGAGGCTGAGGCAGGAGGATTGCTTGAACTCAGGAGTTTGAGGTTGCGGTGAGCTATAATGAGGCCACTGCACTCTAGCTGGGGTGACAGAGTGAGACTTTGTCTGAAAAAAAAAAATTTTTTTTTTCAAGAAGAAAAAAAATAGTGAATATGTACACATATAGAAATAACATTCATCAGAAATCAAGCAGGTGGGGGTGGGGAGGAGGGGATGGATAAATTCACACCTAATGGGTACAATGCACACTATCTGGGGGATGGGTATACTTATAACTTTGATTCAAATGGTACAAAAGCAATTTATATAACCAAAACATTTGTACCCCCATAATACTCTGAAGTAATAAAAAAAAAAAACTAGTGAAAAGAGTAATATTCTATCAGATATTAAAAGGTAGTGTAAAACTGAAGTTACGTAAGTTGTTTTTTCCTAGAAAAAAATGAGGTTACTATACAAAAAATAAACTGCTACGTGGATTAAAGATCTGATTTTAAAAAGAAAACTACAAAACATTTCAAAGAAAACAAAAGAGAATATTTGGATAGCTCATTAAGTAGAAGTCCTTAGACAAAACAGAAAATCCAAGAGCCAGAAGGCAGGGGGCGGGGGAGTACCAATTTTATATGACATAAAAATTTTAAACAAATGTAAGAAAAAAAATAACAAAGTCAAAGGTAATGGTATCACAGGAGAAAATTTTTGCTACACATGAGTAATATCCATTTTTATATGAGGAACTACAAAATGTCAAAGAACCCAACAGAAAATGAACAGGGGATAAATTAGCAATTTACACAATAACTAACCAAAAGGTCAATATCATCTGTAATAGGAAGTTTGTGGAATAATGGAATTCAGTCTTTTTTTTTTTTTTTTGAGACAGAGTCTCACTGTGTTGCCTGGGCTAGAGTGAGTGCCGAGGCGTCATCCTAGCTCACAGCAACCTCAAACTCCT
Organism: Propithecus perrieri; assembly: GCA_963574695.1. Classification (NCBI taxonomy): domain Eukaryota; kingdom Metazoa; phylum Chordata; class Mammalia; order Primates; family Indriidae; genus Propithecus; species Propithecus perrieri. The sequence goes on along the minus strand of CAUYRB010030973.1, from coordinate 113 downwards.
GGGCTCAAGCAATCCTCCTGCCTCAGCCTCCCGAGTAGCTGGGACTACAGGCATGCGCCACCATGCCCGGCTAATTTTTTTTCTATATGTTTTTAGTTGTCCAATTAATTCTT
>CAUYRB010030970.1:0-15086 GCA_963574695.1 Propithecus perrieri | reverse complement strand
GCCTGTGGTCCCAGCTACTCGGGAGGCTGAGGAGTAGGATCGCTTGAGCCCAGGAGTTTGAGGTTGCTGTGAGCTAGGCTGATGCCACGGCACTCACTCTAGCCTGGGCAACAAAGTGAGACTCTGTCTCAAAAAAAAAATAAATAAATAAAAATAAGAAAAACCAAATGCATCTAAGGAGTACATTAAAAGTATATGTCATCCTAGCACTCTGGGAGGCTGAGGCGGGTGGATCGCTCAAGGTCAGGAGTTCGAGACCAGCCTGACCAAGAGCGAGACCCTCGTCTCTGCTGAAAAATAGAAAGAAATGATCTGGACAACTAAAAATATTATATATAGAAAAAATTAGCTGGGCATGGTGGCGCATGCCTGTAGTCCCAGCTACTCGGGAGGCTGAGGCAGTAGGATCTCCTGAGCCCAGGAGTTTGAGGTTGCTGTGAGCTGGGCTGATGCCACAGCACTCACTCTAGCCCGGGCAACAGAGTGAGACTCTGTCTCAAAAAAAAAAAAAGTATATGTCAAATTAGGTATCAAATAATGCCATTCAAATAATTTATATGGTCTCTAATGCATACACTAATATTGTGCTGTATTAAGAGTGCACTGTTTTAGTGTTATAATTAATATTCCATAAAGGTATTAATTAGCTTATCATATCTGTAATGAATTTAATATGACTTTGGTATCACAAATGGATCTGAGGAAAAATGCCAATAAATGTTCACTTCTAGAAAGCAGTATAATTTAATAAATAAAAAGGCTAGTCATTTGAAATTTGAACTTTTAAAATAATATGCTTTATATATTTGTAAATATATTCTATGACTTTTGGAACTATGAATTCAGATTTTCTAAGTTTGATAATTATAGAAAAAAGTTAAATAGCCGGATACATGGGGTGATGGTAAAATTAAAAAATATATAAAATCCTTTTCATATAAATACAGATAATAGCAAATTAAATCATTATGGAAAGTTAGCGTATAACCTGTGACTTTATCTTTTTTTTTTTTCCTGGTCAAGCGAAGCAGTGGGAGTGGAGAAGGAACAAAGGAATCTGTAACTGGTTATGTGCCCTTTTTTTTTAATCCAATAAGGAAAAGTGTTTTCTTTGTTAAATTTCTTTCCGTGTTAAATTTTCTTTTTTCTTATTAAATCCAATCTAAATAAGGATACGCAATATGGTTTTATAAAGCAAACAATTACGCTTTCATAAATGTAATATTTTGCAGCAGGTTGAATTCATGAGTTTTCACAATTATTTCTGCTCCAGCTTTACTTCATTCCCCTCCTTGCTTCCTTCTGGCCCTTTCCTCCCCATTCTCTTCCTCCTCCTCCTCCTCCTTCTACTATTTCTGAGTGTAACACACATGCAGTATTAAATATTAAGCATATAGCGCCATGAATTTTAGAAATACGTGTATACTCAGGTAACCATAACCAGATCAAAATGTAAACCACTTCTAGTACCCTAGAAAGTTCCCTTGTGTCCTCTTCCAGTCAATATACCCCTGCCAAAAAGCAATCACTATTCTGAGTCCAATTGTCCAATCTCTGTAAGGTAGTTTTGCCTGATCTTGAACTTCATTAGAAAGTCTTTTGTGTCTGGCTTTTTTGTTCAACAGTAGGTCTATAAAATTAATCCATGTTATTATATGTAGCAGCTATAATGTGTTCATTTTTATTGCTACATAGTATTTCTTTATATGAACATACCACAATTTATTTATCTACTCAATTATTGATGGACATTTGAATTTTTTTCAATTTTTGGCCCTTATTAATAAAGCCGATATGAACATTCTTGACATGTCTTTTGGTGGACGTATGCACTCATTTCCACAAGGTATATACTTGGAAATAGAATTGCTGTGTCATATATGGTAGGTGTGTGTTTACCTCCTATAGATATTGCTGAAGAGTTTTACAAAGTAGTTGTACTGATTTACATCCCATCAGCACAGTCTGAGATTTCTGATTGCTCTAGATTCACACCAATACTTAGTATTACCAGTCTTTAATTTCAATTATTTCAGTGGGTGTGAAATGGTATCTATAGTGGTTTCAATTTATATCTCCCTAATGACTAATGATATTGAGCACATTTTCATATATTTATTGATCATTTGTATATACTGTTTTGTAAAATGCTTGTCCAAGTATGTTGCCCATGTTTTAAAATTGAGTTTTCTATCTTTCATTATTTGATTTGTAGGAATTCATTATGTATTCTGGAGATGAGTTCTTTGTCGGATGTATGTATCGCAAATATCTTCTCTCGCTCTGTCTTGGCTTTCTAATCTCTTGTGTCTCAATAAATAGAGGCTCTCAATGTCAATGAAGTCTTATTTGCCAATCTCGTTTTTACTGTTAGTGCTTTTTGTGTTTTAAGAAATCATTGTCTACTCTCAGGGCATGAAAATATTCTTCCATATTTTCTTCTATAAGCCTTATTGTCTTATTTTTCGCATTTAAGTTAAGAACCCATCTAAAATTGATTTCTTTAGTATGATATGAGATAGGAGTCAAGGTTCACTTTTACTTATATGAATATAAATTAACCTAGTACCATTTATTGAAATGATCACTCTTTCTTCAGTGCACTGTAATGGCATTTTGTATAGGTAATTAAAAAGTAGCTGTATGGTTGAGTCTTTGTCGAAATTATATACTCTAATCTATCTGTCTTTTCTTGTACCCATTCCACACTTTTAACTGCATTAACTTCATAATAAATCTTCATATCTGGTAGTGTAAGCCCATTAGCTTTGCTCTTTTTCATAATTATTGCTTTTGGCCATTTGCAGTTCAAATTAAAATTTAGAGTCAGCTTATCAATACACATACAACTACCAGGGTTTTGATTGGGAATGCACAATTGTTTCTTAAGGGTCGTAATGAAAAAACTAAGTAAAAATATTTTATTTCTCGGTACATTCCTGCGGTGGTTAATGTTATGTGTTAACTTGACTGGTACACAGGTAGCCAAGATTAAACCTTATTCCTGAGTGTGTCCATGAGGGTGTTTCCAGACAAGATTAGCATTTGAATTAGTGAACTCAGTGAAGTAGATTGCCCTCTCCAACGCAGGTGGGCATCATCCAATGCTTTGAGGGCTTGAATAGAAGAAAAAGGTAGAAAAAGGGGAGATTTTTTTCTCTCTGCCTGACTGCTTGAGCAAGGATATCAGTCTTCTGGTTTTCACTGGGATATACACCATCAGCTCTTCAGTTCTCATAACTACAGCACTGGCTTTCCTGAGTCTCTAGCTCACAGAAGACAGATAGTAGGACTTCTCGGCCTTCATAATCTCATGAGCCAATTCCTTATAACAAATCACACACATGCAAAGGTCCTGAGGCAGGAACATTTAAAAAAATCAAAACAAATCATACGCAGACACACACACACACACACACACGCACACATTCTATTGGTTCTGTGTTTCTGGACAACCCTGATTAATATTACCCCTAGCAAATTAAGTTGTAATTAGGATTTGGAATAGGGGAGAAAGAGAGAGATGGCACAAATACAAAACTATTTCTACAGATATGATAATGATTACTGCATCAAATGTTAACAACCTTTCCTTTCTAGAAATATACAAAATTATTTATACTTTAATAGCTTTGGAAACAGGTTTGAGTTATCTTAGAAATTTCTGAATGTTCAAATCTCCCCCACACCCCATGCATTAGATAATGTCCCATCATCCTGCTTCGCGATTAACATTGATCAGTTAATGTAGATTGGTCATTTCCATCTTAATATAATTAAAATTGAATATAAATAAATTGAATTGTATTCATTGTTGTTATACATAATGGTATTGTAACAGTTGTTAAAATACTTTAGACATTTTGTAATTGTTATTTATGTTGTTAATGTCTTTCCATATTTTCCTATAACACTTTAAGTGTACGCAAAAGGAATTAAATGAGAGGTTCTACTTTTTTAAAAAAGTTCCCATGTAAAGTAACTACAGCATAATGATTAAGTAGGATCAGAACATTGTAGGAAAGTGGACATCTCTAGAGAGATTGGATCATTTTACAGAAGGTCTATATTTTAGCGTTCACATGATAAAATAATCAATTAAATAATAAGCGAAGTTTGCTGAATGTTGCATCTATGTCTTTTAGAAAGAAACTATAACTTAGGTATATATAAGTTATTAAGCCTCCCAAAGATTAGGGTTGAAATTTATTTTATTTAACACATTTGTAAATAAAACAGAAAAAGAGGGTAATAAAACCTCAAATTCTTCAGAGAGCACTCAGCTTGATCAAATATAGAAAGATAAACTAGTACATAAACTTTGGAAAGAATTATTGACACTGTTTAGGCTGTAAAGTGTTTCATTTTTCAGTAGAGACAAAGGGGGAAATTACAAAATAATATACCTATGTTATTTTAACCTGAAGTTCCTCATTTTCAATTCAGGACTTCAGATTCATTCTAGATTGACTACTGAAGTCCATTTTTAAAGGCATCTTTGAGGAGGTTGGGGAGAGAATAGGTGGCTGAGAAGAATGGTGATCAAATTCTAAACTTAGATTACATGAAGGAGGAGCTGGAGCCAAGAAAAAGAGAATATTTACAGAACGAAGAACAAATAGCGGTGCAAACACTAAGGTAATGCAAATAGTATGTCATAGGCGCTAAGGTAGGAAGAAATGTAAAGTAAATATGATCAACAATGTCATATGTGGCAGAGAAATAAAAAGAATGGAAACTGAAAAGGGCTAATGTCTTGATATTTATCAGGTCATCAGTGATAGTGACTATGAAATACATTAAATAAGTAGAACATTTCAGTCCAAAGGTAAGAAAAGTTTAATAAAAATTTATAATATGAAAGATCTGAAAAGGGTAACTCACATGGATTTGTTCACTGAGTCCTGTAGACTCCATCTGAATGGGGTCATCCTTTGAGATTTAAAAGAAGAAACATGTAAAACGAGTAAATAGTACTAGAACTTCATATAATGGATATTGAGATTATGGAAATGTATTACTTCAACATTCAGTATGGGTTGAAATAAATGTATTTAAAAAGGTTTAGATACATGCATGGATGACAGATTTCCATGAGTTTTTGAGGAAATGTCTTAGCATTCTGCTGCAAACATAATGGAGGGCAAACATGCCCTCTCACAATCACTTGTTTATATTGTTTTTAGGGACAGAATTCTCTAGCTAGTAAAGCTGAGATGTGTACCAACATGACATCTCTTATTAGTTTGTGTGTGAATAATTACATATTTTTAAAAATATATAGAAAAAGTTACAAATCTCTCACACTAAAAATAAGCAGTTGCTTAGATCCCCTGGGGAAAGGCTGCCTGATAAATTAAAGATGAATCAATGATTAAGGCAAAAAAAGAGAGAAAAAGCTACAATAATAACACAGAACTGTCCTTTCTAATCCAGAGGGAAAGAAATAAAGGTTTTTCTAATTTTTTTCTTTTTAAATTAAAACAGTCTTTAAAGATATCCATTTAGCAGAATTACCAGCAATTATTGTTGTATTTCATTATAGATATATTAAATTAAAACTTTTTTCAAATTAAAAACACCAGATAGCTTTAATTCTAAGGAATTCAGTGTATTTTATAGACATCAAAATTTAATTACTGGTAAGATTTTTAGCAAAATTGTTACATAATAAGAAATCACATCTGTTTTACAAATTGAGAGATTGAAAATCAATAGCTTGTTCAGAGTTGCCTACTCACGGCCACCATTCAAATTTCATTTTGTTGGACGAAGCAGAGAGAGTGGGATAAAATCCTTTAACGGAGAGATTTAGAAGATTTAAGTGGCATTCAGTCTAACATGGGCTCCATGGTAACCGTACGGGCTATGCAAGCTGTTCACTGAATAGCCAAAACACTTAGGTAGACAGGATGTCAAGCCGAGCAACTTTGAAATGTGAATGCTTTCTCTTGGCTTGAAATCCAAGCTTTAAGCACAAGTGCCTCAGTGAAGTCTTCCATTTTTTGGCTAGTCTAGACAATGTGAATCACTTAAAATCTGAAGTTATCAGAAAATTGCCCTTTCTAGTACAAACTCTTTCCAGTTCTGGAGAGTAGGTTTTGTTTTAACTCTGTTCCTAGATAATATTTTGGAGGACAGCTGGCATGTTCTTCCCCACTTAGCCGGCAGAGGCAATCCAGCCAGGGGCAATTTGTTGTGCTCAGAAACCAGGACACCTGAGGTACAAGCAAAATGCCACTGATACTTAAGCAGAACACAACTAAGACTAAGATCTATCCCACTGGATGGAATGATCTGTACTTGTGCAGTTCCTGTGTCTTCAATTCATTCAATCGTCTATGTGTCCATCTAGTCAAGTTACAACAAGCTCCTTCTGTACCGGAATGAGTGCTGGAAGGCGACTGTTGGCTTGCAGGAGGGGAAAGCATTACTTAAAGGATGACTATGACTGGAACAGCTCACGTTCCAATCAGGAGAGTGCGGAAGGGGAGACAGGCACTACAATACAGAGTGCATATCCCTCATCCAAAATGCTTGGGACCAAAAGCATTTTCGATTTAGAATTTTTTTGGACATTGGAATATTTGCACATACATAATGAGATGTCTTAGGAATGGAACCCAAGTCTAAACAGGAAATTCATATATGTGTCACATGTACCTCATACCTATAGCCTGAAGGTAATTTTTTTGGCTTTGAGATGCTGAATAAACTACATGCTGTGCACTTGTGTTTTGACTATAACCCACCACATGAGGTCAGGTGTGGAATTTTTTACTTGTGACATCATATTGGTGCTCAAAAAGTACCGGATTTTGGAGGATTTCAGATTTCAGATTTTTGGGTTAGGGATGCTCAACCTGTATAACATAATGAGTGCTCTGAGAGAAGTAAATACAAATCACTAGAAAAGCACCAAGCAGGGAGTAACTTCATGTTTGCGAGATGTAGGGAGGATTGCAAAGAGAAAGAAAATTTTGGAGACAGAGTTGGAGCTTTTGTGCTAGAGAAGAAAGGATAGGGGTGATGGAGCTGAGGTCCTTCCAGACTGAAGAAAATATAGATAATTCTGCCTTGTATACTTGCTTGGTCTTTCCCTTTTTAGATGACAAGTATTTTGAGGGCAAAGACCATGACTTAAGCATTGTTCTATCCCTTATAATATCTAGTCCAGGGCATTGGATCTAGTAGTTATTCAATAAATGGGTGTATTTTCAATAATTGAAGTTCACATGATTTCTGTATCTACCATTTTCACAAATGTGAGTATTTTCTACATCACTAATAGGATATTGCATTTTAGTCGAATAATATAATACTTTTTTTTCAGTTGGGCCTTAGAGATTAATGGCTCTGATCATGTGTGAGAGCCTCTTTATCAGAAAAAGCCTTTTGTTATATTCCTAACTTGAAATAAATTACCTGAAATTTCAATTTGTCTTGAATTCTCCTGCGTTCTATGGAGGTCACGTTCTGTCACCCTTGAACAGTGGCAGCTTTGACAGAACCTGTCTCAATAAGGAAAAAGTGGAGCAGTCAGTGAGTGAGATAGGATTGTCAGTACCGTCCCAAGGCCTGGGGTCCTGATCACTCCCATTCCACCGGGAGAATGATGGTCTCATTTCTCTGAGCCCCTTGTAAAACAAGAGTCCTTTCCACCCCACCCCAATATTCATACAGTAGCAGCACCAGGAATAAAAGACAGACATTTATAAAACAAGGAATATATAAAATGACTCCTAATTAGACGAGTTTTCATAACTTTTCAGCAGAAAAATATACCCCAATCACCCAGTTTTTTTGCCACTGGAAATTAGCTGATTTGGTACGTATTCAGATAATGATTGTTTGAAGAGTCAGTTAAATCAACCTCCTTTATATATAATTATCTTTCAAGACATCTTTCTCAAATTATACACATGAAAATAGTTTGATGTATAAATATGTAACTAAAAAGAAACCTATTGTATTATATACATATTTTTTATATTCTCTATATCATGATGTTTTGACATCTTTAACCAAAAAACAAAACCAAAACAAAAAACCCAATCTTTCTGGTTGGGGAGACACTGCTTCTCTGAACCTCTCCTCTGTCCCCTCTTGTGGCTGCACCTGGCTGACATCTCATAAAAGAATATAAAACACCTAACAAATAGGAAGGCTTAAGATAGAGGATATAAAATAGCAGCTACTCTGTGATGGTTTTTAAATTATTTCTTTTGGAAAATAGTTACCACTGCTATTTGAGATTGAAGCAATAAATTCTAGGGAATATTAAATTAGGTGACTCAATGTTAACAAGCATCAAGGGACATTGTTTGAGTCCTTGGATTCTCAGCTATTCTTTGGCAAACTGTACTCAGAAATTGTGTGCACAAGGTAAGTATTTGCATTGTACCCTAGTCAAATGCCTCCGACTGCCCAATCACTTCCACCAGTACTGCAAGCTTTCCTTGGAGCTGATTATTTGTTCTTTCACTATACTTCCAGCTACTTTGATTTTTTTAATGCTACCTGCATTTAATAAGCAAATGGGAAAGTAAAAATCATATGAGTTTTGAAATTAGATACCTTTGTGTCTGAATCCTAATTTATTATATATTCATTCATGACTTTTATAGTCAGATGTACAATGATTCATGTATTTTCTCTGTTACATATTAATTGTGGATTATGGGAAGTTTTTATAACTTTCCTGAGAATTTATTATTCATGTATTAAATGGGAACACTAATTACAGTTGACATTTAATGAGGGCTTATTAGGTACCACATGTTGTATTTGCATTATCTCATTCCAGCCTCATAGTAACCTTGGAATATAGTAACAATATGGCTATTCTTGATGGGGTTCAGGGCAAACTACTCCAAAATATGGGACCTTGGCATTTGAGAAAACAGCAGAATCAGGAAGGTCACTCTCACCTTCCCTTCACCACTTGTCCCCGAAGTGGGCCATAAGACCTGGAAAAGAATTTTCTGAACTTCCCTTGAAGTAGATCATGATACCCTTATTCCAGAGACACCCTCCCTATATCCAGAGGAAGGAAACATCCTCATTTCTGAAGACACAGGGACACAGAGAAGAATCTGAATAACAGGCCTTGCTAAGTTCCCCCCAGTTAATTACCATTGAATCATACCCACTTTGTCCGATCATACTTCTCCACAACTGTCCACTGTCCATCAAACTGTGCAGAAAAATATGCCAACTTCTCTGTTTCTTTGGGTCTTCATTTCCGAAGACTCCTGTGTCATATAAAACTTATATTAAATACATTTGTATGATTTTCTCTTGTTAATCTGTCTTTTGTTATAGGGGTCTCAGCCATTAACCTAGTGATGGGTGAGGAAAAAAAATCTCCCCCCCCCACATTATTTTAAATCCTATTTTGTAGACCAAAAATGAGGCTGATTTAAGTTAAATTTCACGAAGGTTACTCAGCTAATAAATATGATGAGATTTAGAATCCAGGTCCAGCTTTTTCCAAATCAAGTATTTTTAGGCACTCTCCTATTACTCAACGGCAGGGGCTTTTAATCCTAATTGCAAATCAGAATTACCTAAGGAGGATTTTTTTTTAAGTTATAGATGCTCAGTTCCCTTCTTTGGAGATTCTAATTTAATAGATTTGGATGAGTATTGGAAATTATTTTTTTTTAATTTCACTCTTGATTCTGATGTGTATCTAAGACTGAAAGCACTCATTGCCTTAAAGGGTCTTAAATAACATACCGTATGTTGATAGAAACTAGAATATTTCACTTTAAGATATGCCTCTTTGACATAAATATTTGTAATCTGGAAGCAGCTGGGAAGCAGCAGTTAGACTGCCTAAGCTGCCCTTTCTGACCTACGGCAGGCCACAAAAATTCCTGCGAAAAAGATGCAGGGGACTTCTGCCTTCTGCCTTCCTTCTTTTTGCCTAATGACAGAATGTAAATCCTCTGTGCTGGGGACAGCTGCTAGCAGCTCAGAGAGGGCACTACCAGGGCCTGAGGAATCTGGAAGCAAACTTTGCTACCGTGCCATAGTTTTCCCGCCTTTGGGAGCCTGCAGCTGCTCTTTCCTTTGTCTTATCACTGCTGTAAAATGTTTTGCTCTTTGTTAAAATACCATTTAAGCAAGTCTCCCAAACCATTGCTTTGATAGAGTTACTTTCCTGAAAGTTGCTTTTCTTCCACATAATGGGCATGGTGTACATTACTAAATTTGCCTTTTTCTCTTATTAATCTGTCTTTTGTTTCAGGAAAGTGTCTCAATTATGAACTTATGAGATTTGAGGAAAAAATCATATTTTCTCCCCTTCAATGTGTAATGGAAATGATAATTTGAGATATAGTAATAAAATGTCTGCTTTGGAGTATTTTTATTGACTGGTCTAGTAAGTCCAAGGCATTTACCTGCCTTGGAAAGGGAAAATGGTAGAGTTAGAATAGTGGTGCCAAGAAAAATGGTTAGTATTCATCTCTGTTTCCTAAATAGGACTTTGTAGGAATGATAGCGTTAAGAGTTGGCCTATGTCAAGAGAGACATCAAGAACCAAGCATAGAGTGCTCAAACAAAAGGTAGAGATTGCTTCCTAATGCAGAGATAAATCCTGTTTCACTTAGGAGAATGAAAAGTTTCTCCCTTAGGGAGAAGAGAGATAGAATGTAGAGGAAATAGAGTCCAAAGCTTACCCTTTTTGGGTCCTAGTAGGAATGAATAGACAAAGATAGGGAGAGAGGAAAGAGAATTAATAACACAGACAACAATAACAACAACTAACTCATATTGCTTACCATAGCCAGGCACTGCTTTGAGCACCATACGCTTTTTAACTTATTTAATCATTATATTAACTATGAGGAGGAAGAGACTTATTATAGAATCTATTTTATGGATGAGTAAATTGCGGCACAGAGACATTAGGTGACTTCCCGAAGGTTGCCCAGCTAGTAAATGGCAAAGCCTGGACTGGAACCTAGGCATTGGAACAGTCTGTCTCAGCTAGCAATTTATTTTCTAAGGGGAAGATGAAACATGGCATGTTTCATAGGCAAACAAGGGAGAGACTATAAGCTTTTAGGTTGGATAAGTACACATGACACACACCACACACACACACACACACACACACACACACACACACACTCCATACTCTCCTCGCCAACCCCTCATCCAGCGTGGCTCAAGGCAATGGTGCAACAGCAGTAGTGGGAGGTGGCTAGATAGGTAAGCTTAAAGTGAGCTTCGTCCTCCCCATAGCTTGCCTGCACATGGCTGGCACTACCTCCACATGGCAGGCACATGACAAGTAGGGGACCTAACATGCCCGAGTGAGAGGCATAGGAGTGCCAAAATGGGCCTGTGGCTTAGCAGAGGCTTGGGCTCAGGACGAGGTTTCTGTGAACTGTCCCTTCAAGAATGGAGGCAAATGGGTCAAGGCACACATTCCAATGCAGGCATGGGTGCATTAAGCCTGCATAGCAGAAAGGACCAGTCACATTTAATAGCTGCCAGTCTATAGGAAGACCAGTTTTGCTATTTCATATCAGAGAAATGCTGGATCTGAAGAACCCAGAATGATTTCTTCAAATACTCAAATTTTTTAGAACAAATGCCAACTGTTTTCAGATTTCTGCCCCCTACTGTTTTCTGAGATATAATCTGGCTGATGAGTGGTTGTGTGACCTAGGCAGAGGGGATTTAGAATGCAGAGGACACAAGGGGCATCTGAAGATGCAGCCCAACATTGGCTAAGGGTGTGGGCTTGGGATCTGAAGCTTAAACAATTCTACAACTTTAATCCTTATCTGTAAAATGAGGACAATAAAGGTAACTCTTTGATAGATTTGTGGAAATTAAAGCAATTAATCTATGGAAAAGTGGTTAGCACAGTACCTGACATGTAAGGGGCAGACTGTTAGGCTAGATCAAGAGATATGATTTATTCTGGCACATCATGCTACATAGGATTTCAGCAACTAGATTGCAAGCTTCCTGAAGGTAAAATTTTACTTACTTTTTTTTTTTGGAAATTTATGGTACCTAATACAATGTCTAGCACTACGATATTCAGCAACTAAATGCTAATTTCAATCTCTCTGCTCAGTGGTTCAGAAGACCTCTACATTCTGGTAATGTGAGCATCCCAAATCGTATCAAACATGAAGGGCATTGGAAGATCTTCTCTCCTAGCTTAACCCATCCCTGATGGTTTTGCTGAAATTTGTCTCCTAATTTTCCTGTTCACTCCAACTTTGAAAACATTTCTGTGTGTTTTCACAGTTGAAAAGTATCATGTTCAGTACTTTCTTCCCAAAAATAAATAGGCAATTCCATATTCTTATACATTTCTCCTCTTAACTTCAGCAAAGCATTTCAACCTAAATATCTATCATCAGCGAAACCTCTATTATAAAGTAGTGCTAGGTCGAGACCTTTTCAAGTAAAGAAAGGCTTAGTGGTTTTTTTTTGTCTGCTGAGTAAAACATACATCTCTTTTGTCTCACAATATACTTTTTAACTTAGCATTGTCATTCTATGAACCCAAATCATATTCCTCGTTGGGTTCATGTTGACTATGGGACAGATGGAATTTCTAAATGAGCTGAATTTGAGAATCAAGGGGGATGACTTTCATTGTACTTGGTGATTTGACTATATTCACATGTTTCGTGTTGCACTCTCACATGTGGTGCTTATTTTAGCTTTTAAAATGTGCCTGCAGGTTGAATTACTTTAAAAACGTACAAGAATGTACGTATAATGAATAGCTGAATACAAATTGTTAATTCTCTTTTCCTCTCCCTCCATCCTTTCTCAAAGCTGTGGCACCTCAATATAGGACTATGCCACCGGCTTTCTGTTTTATATGAAATGAACACAGTCCTAATGCCAGATAGCTTTGCAAAAATATGCTTCTGGTCACAAAGTGAGACAGAGACATAGAATATGGATAGAACACGGGAAAACGTATTGCAGTAATGTCATGCTGGTAGATCAGTACAAGCATCTTCAGAAAAAACAATCACAGATTATTATAATTTTGGGTATGGCACTGAATTCATTTTCATGAACACTGCATAACCCACAGAATAATTTTAGAGTAATTTCAGTTAAAACAAGCAAAGGGAAATATTGGATAACTGTCATATTTTGATCTTATTATAATAAATGTTAATGAAGTTTCTTATTTAGCTCTTGTCTAATGCACTTTGAGGTAAGTGATAATTATTTTTAGCCAACATTTGCTCTTTGGTTAATCAATCCAAATGATTGCCAGAGAAGAGGTATTTTAAAATATAGCAATTAAAATTTGGGTAAATTAATGTGGTAACATTGTAGTTAAAGTTAAAGGTTTTTTTAATCATATGTCATAAAATAATGAGTAAATGGTCATTTAATAATTAGTTCAAATTTTGCCTGCTAACAATAAAGTATTTAAAATTTCTTTTGAGTAAATGTGGAGTTTCTCCCGTTCCATTCTTGTCAGTGCCTCTTTTCCTGAACATTTTGTAAAGCAATCTATATAATTAAAACAGATGGAACTGAATATTTGTGGGTGGGAGATTTGACTGCAAAAAGGACTTCTCGAGTGTATTTACTTATAAAATTGCGAAAAAGCCTTTTAAAATTCATACACAAAATGGTATAATACAATTGTTTAAGACTTTAATACAATAGGCAGATCTAAATCTTTTGAAGTGACAATAGATCAAGTGTCAAAATATGCCAAAAATATTATATCAGCAGCTTTTATCATTATTAATATTTTGTAGAATGAAAAATATTTCTGATGCCTCTGTCAGAAGCCTTCTTGAATCTTGACCTAATTTGTTGGGACAATTTAAGAATTTAAAACTTGCTATTTCTATCTCTGGCTAGTTTAATTCGTCATTTATCTCTCTACAAGACTAAAGACACACAGCAAAAATAGCTCTTACATATCAACATTTAAATGAAAACAGCCCCTATGTCATGCAGAGTGGAGAATTTGCTAATCAAATGTTCGCTGGGGCAATACTTATAGAATTACAGTAGCGAGCATCTGACCAAGTGTTAATGCTTTGCAGGAAAAGAAATGATGTTATTTGCTTTAGATATAAAGTCATTTCTTTTTAAAAATTAGCCTATTTAATGCATGGGAGATTGCCATATTCCTTCATTTAATGTTGCATTCTCTATAATGATTTCTGATTACCAAAATGCATAGTACAAATGCTAATCAGGACCCTTTTCACAACAAGTGCGGATGCTGAGTGCCTCCTACGAGTTTAATCACAGTGTGTGATTCACGCAGTAATGGGTCATAATTGCCCCCCACCAAGTTGTCTTGAGGGTCCTGCTTCATTTTATTACCACTGGACCTTATCAACCACTGAAAGCCACCACGGTTGCCTTGAAGGTTGCAACTAATCTCTACATGCATAATTATTTCCAAATAAGCATGTCCAAGAAGGGTGAAGGATTGCATTTGTTCTCTCCCCAGTTTTATAATAAATTAAAAAATGAATAGCAGTATTTACACAATTTTATATTACCTTTCACTTTTTTCTTACCTTGGAAAACAGGCTGATTGCCACCTCTCCAGGTAATTAAATCTAGTTGGTAGCCTACGTACAATGCGTTAGAAACCTTTTTATTGCTGTTAGCTTCAGATATCCCGGGGTTCGTTTTCTCTGTGATACCTGGGGAGCTACCCATATAGATCACTGTCACTTTAGAGAATAGCAGCCTCTGTCATTTTTTTTTAAACCAAACTTGAAAGATTCTGAACTTTAAAACTCAGTGCTGCCGATTGTTAGGAGCAAACTGAACAGCTGCTGCCTGAGGGAACTGTAGTGTCTCCTTGGAAGGACTGGTTGTGCACAGTTAGAGTAAGTGACTGCCTAGGTAGTAGTATTTCAGTGTTTCCTTCTCCTTTATTTTTTTATTTTATTTATTTATTTATTTTTTTTGAGACAGAGTCTCGCTCTGTTGCCCTGGCTAGAGTGAGTGCCGTGGCGTCAGCCTAGCTCACAGCAACCTCAAACTCCTGGGCTCAAGCGATCCTCCTGCCTCAGCCTCCCGAGTAGCTGGGACTACAGGCATGC
>CAUYRB010030969.1:0-46788 GCA_963574695.1 Propithecus perrieri | reverse complement strand
AGAAAAAATTAGCCGGGCATGGTGGCGCATGCCTGTAGTCCCAGCTACTCGGGAGGCTGAGGCAGGAGGATCGCTTGAGCCCAGGAGTTTGAGGTTGCTGTGAGCTAGGATGATGCCACGGCACTCACTCTAGCCTGGGCAACAAAGCGAGACTCTGTCTCAAAAAAAAAAAAGAATGTATAATACACAGTAGCATTCCAAGTACTTGGATTCTATAGAACATACTTTTGGGAATAAAGTAGTAAGAGGAAAGTAAGTTCATTTGAGAAAAATATTTGGAGATACTGACACAAAGGCCTGAGCTGAAAAAAAAAGAAAGATGCTTTTTCAGATGCTGACTTAGGGACCCAGAATAGGGCAAAGGAATGTCCCTGTTAACAAAGACATGGCCATCAAGCAAGGGCGGTAGTGAAATGAACATCCCCTCACTCAGATGTATGTCTGCGTGTCTGCGTGGCTACCCTCGTGAATACTTTGTGTCAACCTCCACGTTCCTCCCATCATTAAGAATGTCACTTTTGGCCAGGTGTGGTGGCTCATGCCTGTAATCCTAGGGAGGCCGAGGTGGGAGGATTGCTTGAGGCCAGGAGTTGGAGACCAGCCCGAGCAACATGGCAAGACCCTGTCTCTACAAAAAATAGAAAAATTAACAGGGTGTGGTGGCACATGCCTCTGGTCCCAGGTACTTGTGAGGCTGAGGCAGGAGGATTGCTTGAGCCCAGAAATTTGAGGTTGCAGTGAGCTGTGATGATGCCACTGCACTCAAGCTTGGGCAACATAGTGAGAACTTGCCTCAAAAAAAAAAAAAAAAATAGAACATCACTTTTATGAGGACTGAACTGCGACGTATGTGGTAGACATTCCTCCCACCCAGTCTTGGCATTCATTTCCCTTTCCTGTTTATTGTTTATCCTCTATTTTCTTTTGGGGAATCTCCCCCTCCCTATTCTCAATCCTTGTGTTTTAATTATTCAGTTTGTTGATCCCTGTGCCCTTTCTTCAGTGTCTTCAGTCTAAGTCACAATATTTGATAGGACAATTTATTCTTTTAGGAATGTCTTCATTGGGACACTTTGCTTTTTCATATAAATTTTAGAATCAGCTAGCCAGACTCCTTCAAAAATCTTGACTGGAATTTTCAGTGAATCCATAGATCATTTTGGGGATAATTGACATTGTTAAGATTTTGAGCTTTCTTAAACACAAACATGAGGTATCTCTCCATTTTCTTCTAGGTTGTCTTAATAACTTTCAATAAAGTTTTATACATTTCTCCATAAAGTTTATATATATTTTTGTTAGATTTATTCCTAGACACTTGATAATTTTCATTGCTGCTAAATAAATTATACCTTTTTGAATTAAATTTTCTAAGTTTTTGTGCTAGCATATTGAGATACAATTGATTTTTTGTACATTAATCATAATCTAGCCACTCGAAAAAACTCCCTTATTAATTCTATGACTTTGTAGATTGTTTTGGATCAGCGTTTCTCAAACTTTTTATTATTGCCCCACCCTCAAGGAGACTTTTTAGATATTTTTTCCACTGTTGGCATCCATTTCCCTTTCCTGTTTATTGTTTATCCTCTATTTTCTTTTGTGGGAATCTCCCCTTCCCTATTCTCAGTCATTATGTTTTAATTAATTGATCAGTTTGTTGACCCCTGTGCCAATGCTGCCATTTCTTCAGTGCTATAGTCTAAGAGACTATAAATCACCCAATCAATGTTAATACCATAGACACACTGTATATCTGTTTATGTTTAGGTATAATATATCTGTGGTTTATACACAAAAAGAGTATGATTATTTTTGCCTACCAAGAATAAATTTTCTCTCTTTATGGGGTACTATCACCTCATTGAGAATGCATGTCTTAGATAAAAGACCACTTGAAACATGAAGTATATTTTTTAAGAAGTTCCTTACTGAAGTTCTCTTGGTGGTACACTCTCAATTTTTCCTTATCTGAGAGATAGTGTTGCTGGGCACAATTCCAGGTTGACTGTCATTTTCTCTTATCGCTTCAAAGATATTATTCCACTATCCTCATGCTTCCATTGTTGCCCTTAAGAAATCTGCTGTTACTCCTTTGTAGGTGATCTGTTTTCTGCTTTTTGAATGAAATCTTTAACATCTTCTCATGATCTTTGATGGTCTGTACTTTCACCACAATGTGTATGAATTTATTTTTATTTATTCTGCTTAGTATATATTATACTTCTATTTCTGAAGGTTCATTCTTTTTTCATCAGTTCTAGAAATTTCTTAGCCATTTTTTCTTCAATATTGCTTTTCCTCCATTCTCTCTATTTTTCCTTCTGGTACATGATTGAATGCATATTACTCTTTTGCTCATGCCTCTTAATCTCTTATGTGTTCATCTCTTCATTTAAACTGAGATTTATCTCTTCATTATAAATAAGGTAATTTTTTCAGGTCCATGTTTTAATTCATAATTTTTTTCAGCTGTGACTAACCTGCTGTTTAACCTATTGATTAAGTTTCAATTTTAACTATTATAGTTTTATTTCTAAAAGTTATTTTGGCCCCTTAAAAATCTTTTAGGTCATTTTTGATACCTTCTAGTTGTTCACTTTTAAAATTTTATCTTTTCTTTAGACACTTTATAACAACCATGTTGAAATTCTGCTTTTGAGACTATTTTAAGTCCTTGGGTGTGAACCATGGTTTTGTTTTCTGTTGATTCTCACTCATATTTGCTATTTTCCTTGTGTGCGTTTGCTAACATTTTATAGTGAGCTCATATTTTTTTTTTGCTTTTTATTTTTTACCTTTTTTATAGTTTTAGTTCTTTGTCCCTTTTTCTTTCTTTTTTTTATTTCAGCATATTATGGGGATACAAATGTTTAGGTTACATATATTGCCTTTGCCCCACCTGAGTCAGAGCTTCAAGTGTGTCCATCTCCCAGATGGTGTGCACCATGCCCATTAGGTATAAATATACCCATCCCTTCCTCCCCTCTCCCACTTGTCTGACACCTGATGAATGTTACTACCACATGTGCACTTAAGTGTTGATCATTTAATACCAATTTGATGGTGAGTGCATGTGCACTTAAATGTTGATCAGTTAATACCAATTTGATGGTGAGTACATGTGGTGCTTGTTTTTCCATTCTTGTGATACTTCACTTAGTAGAATAGGCTCCCTCAAAGAGCTACAAGTAGAACTACCATTTGATCCAGCAATCCCATTACTGGACATCTACCTAAAAGAAAAAAAGACATTCTATAAAAAAGACATCTGCACTAAAATGTTGATAGAGCCATATTTTGCTGTCCTTTATTCATGGGAGTTCCATATCAGGGATGTGTTTTTCCAAAAAAGATTTCCCTTCATCTCTGCTGGGAGCCAGGGAACATTACTGACCTGGAAACACTTTAACCCCCTTTGAGGGCACTAGAATAATGCTGGGATCTTAGGTTCAGCACTTTGTCTTTACATATTGCTCAAATTCCCAACATTGGGTTCAATTTGTTATTTTTTAAAAAATCTCTTTGAGATTTCCCTAACTTTCTGAAGAGTTCAGTAACTAATTAAAATTTTTTATTCATTACTGTGTATCCAGAATCTAGTTGTACTTAGAATGATAGCCCTTTAGAGCATCTACTCTGCTGTATTTTCAGAAGTTGAAGTCTGAAACACCTTATATGTCTCTTGTGTATTGCAGTTTATAATGCACTTTCACATACAATATCTATTTTGATCCTCACGATTTTTAAAATAAAAACACTCAATTTCACTCATGCTAAAGCTGTGTGTGAAAAAATTCTGCCTGTAAAAACAGTTCTTTCATGCTCAGAATTATTTTAGCAAAATATTCAAAAGGAACTATGCATATTCCTTTAAGATAGAGATTTTTATGAAGCATAGTTAGTTAAAAATGATTTTAATCTGTCTGTGTGAATCATTTTGTTCTCATATGGAAATCTTCAAAAGAGGTGAAACAGTCAAATGAATTAGAGGAGATAGTAGTGTAAAAATGTGATTGCCAAGTGTTACATTTTACTTGACTGGAAGAGAGACAAACACGGGTTTTAAGAAGTCAGGGAGAATGGCAGAGTTTATCCTTCATTGTGCTTTTATCTTCTAATCTCCGAAGGTAAAGGAAGGAAAAAATAGTTGCCCTTAGCCAACAGGGTCTTGAGCAAGACTGGAAGACATGGGGCCTGGATTTACAACTCACAGAGGGAGTTAGAATGAAGGGTTATTAGTTCTGAGAGTGACAGTTGAAATTTACTGAAAGTACCTGTGGAAAAAACTATATGCTTTTGAAGTTTTAAAAGTCATTTTCCTTTTTGATTTTCTTAATAGTGTCCTTTGATGAATAAATTAAAAATTTTTAATGAGGTACAATTTATCAATTTTTTTCTTCTATGATTAATGCTTTTTGTGTCTTGCCCAAAGTCATGAAGATTTTATCATATGTTTTCTTTTAAAACATTTATAGGTTTTACTTTTAGAACTGTAATCCATTTCTAATTTTTATGTATGGTATGGTCTAATTTTTAAGGGTTAAGGTTCATTTTCTCCCATATATTCAATAGTTCTAGCACCATTCGTTGAAAATATTTTCTTTCTCTGTTCAATTATCTTGTCACTTTTGTCAAAAATCAATTGACCGTGTATATGTGCATATACACACACACATATATGCCTTTTTCTGGACCGTTTATTCTGTTTCATTAATCAATTTGTCAGTTGTCACAGAACTGTAAACATCTGTGCATTTTATTGCATGAAAATATACCTCTATAAAAATGATATAATGATAAAAAATTACTCTATATCTGAGTCATGTTTGCCAAACAAAGGTAGTAATTAGTGAATTAGTGATATTCTATCATATTATTCCATTTTTATGTAAAAGTCCTTTTACCCATTCATCCATTTAATATTGGGCCATGAAGAACTATTAATAGTACCTGTTAGGCATCATGGTGAGCTCTGGGCTTACAGAGCATATAATCCATGGTCCCTGGTCTTGAGGAGCTCATAGTTGATTGAGAGGAGATCGACACAAAAATGACAACGACAACACAATGTGATGAGCGTTGTAAGACAGGTAAATGTAGGGCACTCTGGGAACCAGCCACCCCAGGCATCCAACTCAACCTAGAGTGCTTAGGTCAAGAAAGATTTGTCAAAGAGCTTGTGAACTGGCTGAGTGTTCCAAGTAAGTGGGAACTGGCCTGGCATAGGGGAAGTGCTTGCCTGTGGTCACAGTGATGCAGGGGAGGTGGCAGGAAAGGGCAGTTGGGAAATGCAAGGCTACGTGACCAGTGATCTTTAAATGTTCAAATAGGAGAGTATACATGGTTACCTAACTTTAGTTGAAGAAGTGGCACCTTAATAAAAATAAAAATTTATAATCCTTATGGGAAGCAGGGAACAGGCTTGTTGGAAAGAATGGCATGTAAATATATACTGCTATGGAGAACAGTGTGAGGGACAGTTCCCAGCATTGGGAATGGCAAAAATGGATGGCCCAGGGCTAGGATCTGGGTGGAGGACTGAGCAGTGAGGGATAGGATGACAGTACAAATGGGGAATATGTAAACTAAACTAAATAACTAAATGCTTAGTTTGTTTCACAATTTAATTTATCCTATTGATGGCATTGAGTCTTAGTATGGATGGAAAAATATAAAGAACTAAATAAAATAGCTACTGTTAACTGAATGCCACTCTGTGCCAGGTGTTGTGCCCTATGCTTTATGTACATTAAACATGATAGTCTCCATTTATCTGTTGTATTGCCATTTTACAGGTGAGGGCACTGAGTTCAGAGCTTAAGTCATTAGCTTGAGTCCACTCAAGCTTACATAACTGTTAAGTGTGGCATCGGGATCTGAATCCAAGTCATTCCAAAAACTGAGTTCCTATTATTATTTCATGTAGCTTATCTCTGTAATTATTTACCTGATTTTTGGATAGAATTAATTTTTTTTCTAGAACATTATGCTGCTTGTTTTTTTTTTTTTTTTTTGAGACAGAGTCTCACTGTGTTGCCTGGCTAGAGTGCCATGGCATCAGCCTAGCTCACAGCAACCTCAAACTCCTGGACTCAAGTGATCCTCCTGCCTCAGCCTCCCGAGTAGCTGGGACTATAGGCATGCGCCACCATGCCCGGCTAATTTTTTTTTTCTATATATTTTTAGTTGTATGATTAATTTCTTTCTATTTTTTTAGTAGAGACGGGGTCTCGCTCTTGCTCAGGCTGGTTTCGAACTCTTGAGCTCAAACAATCCGCCCGCCTTGGCCTCCCAGAGTGCTAGGATTACAGGCGTGAGCCACCACGCCCGGCCACTGCTTGTTTTTAATTTGCAAAAAAGCTTCATTTTGCCATGAAAACTTACCCTACTTCTGCAAGTAGTTCATGTGTGATGGCATCTGGCTGGGCTAGGGCAGGGACCATCCATGCAGACACAGCTTCATGAGTGTTTGTCAGAGCAGGATGCCTCTGTGGACAGAAAGGCAAAGGGGTGTGGGAAGGACTTTTGCTAGAGTCCAGCCAATAAATCACAACCCTTTTTCTCACTGATTCAGTAAAGCATTCTTTAAGACCCTTAATCCCATTCATAAAACTGGGAAATGTCAATAAAAATTTTCAACAAAGTGTTTTAAAACATAAGGTGCATTTTGATTATTTTGAACAAAATGGTCAATGGTTATTATCAAATAAAATATTTATAAAAGGACCATTGAAATATATATAAAATCTCAGTAATATTACATTCTGATAGCTGCTTTCAAGGCAGACATTTTCTTTTTCAAAACTTTAATGTTCTTTTTTTGGTATATATTCATGGGGTTCTGATACAACTATGCTACATTGATATATTGCATTTTGGTGAAGTCAGGCCCTTCAGTTCATCCATTGCTACAGCAAGGCTCGTTGTACCCACAAAGCAACCTCCCATCATCCACTCCCCACCTCTCTGAGCCTCCATTGATCATTATTTGACACTCTGCTTCCATATGCACACATTATTTAGCTCCCACTTATAAATGAGAACATGTAGTATTTGTCTTTCTGTGTCTGAGTTGTTGCATTTAAAATAATGGCCTCCACTTCTATTCATTCTGCTGCAAAAGACATGATTTCATTCTTTTTTTATGGCTGAATAGCATTCTACTGTGTATATAGTACACATTTTCTTTATCCAGTCCTCCATTGATGGGCAATTAGGTTGATACTACATCTTTGCTATTGTGAATAGTGTTGTGATAAACATATGAGTGCAGGTATCTTTTTGACATAATGATTTCTTTTCCTTTGTGTAGATACCTAGTAGTGGGATTGCTGGATTGCATGGTAGTTTTATTTTTACTTTTTTGACAGATCTCCATACCATTTTTCATAGAGGTTTTACTAATTTACGTTCCCACCAATAGTGTGTGAGAGTTCCCTTTTCTCTGCATCCAGGCCATCTGTTATTTTTTGTCTTTTTCATAATAGCCATTCTGATTGGTATAAGATGATGTCTCATTGTGGTTTTAATTGCATTTCTCTCATGATTAGTAATGATCAACACTTTTTAATGTATTTGTCAGCCATTTGTTTGAAAAATATTTTCAAATTCTTTTGAAAAATGTCTATTAATGTTTTCAGCCTACTTTATAATGGGATTATTTGGGATTTTTGTTGTTGTTGTGTTCCTTGTGTTCTTTGTACATTCTGGATATTAGTCCTCTATCAGATGAATAGTTTGCAAATATTTACTTATTTATTCAACAAGTTGTCTTTTCACACTGTTGATTATTTCTTTTGCTGTGCAGAAATTTTTTAGTTTAATTAAATCTCATTTGTCTATTTTTGCTTTTATTTCTGGTGCTTTTGAGGTCTTAGTCATGAATTCTTTGCCTAGACCAATGTCCAGAAGAGTTTTCCCCAGGTTTTCGTCTAGTTATTTTTATTATTTCTGACATGCAAGTTTTCAATCCATCTTGAGTTGATTTTTATATATGATGAGAGACAGGGGTCCAGTTTCATTCTTCTGCATATGACAATCCAATTTTCCCAGCACCATTTATGAAAGGGGTGTCCTTTCCCCACTGTATGTTCTTGTTGACTTTGTCAAAGATTAGTTGACTGTAAGTATGTGGCTTTATTTCTGGGTTCTCTATTCTGTTCCATTGGTCTTATGTGTCTATTTTTATACCAATACCGTGTTGTTTTGATTACTATAGCCTTGTAATATAATTTGAAGTCAGATAATATGATGCCTGTAGTTTTTTGCTCTGGATTGCTTGGGATATTTGGCCTCTTTTTTTGGTTCCATACTTCAGAACTTTAGAATTTTTTCCAATTCTGTGAAAAATGACCTTGGTATTTTGACAGGGGTTACATTCAACTTGTAGATTGCTTTGGGCAGTATGGTCGTTTTAACAATATTAAAATCTTCTAATCCATGAACATGAGATGTTTTTCCATTTGTTTGTGTCATCTATAATTTCCTTAATCAGTGTTTTTTTTTATTTCAGCATGTTATGGGGGTACAGATGATTAGGTTACGTGTGATGCTCTTACCCTCCCTCCCCCCCAAGTCTGAGTTTTGTAGTTTTCCTTGGAGAAATATTTTACCTCTTTAGCTAAATACACTCCTAGGTATTTTATTTTATTTATTTTTTGCAGCTATAGATTGTTATTGGTGTAAAGATGCACTACTGATTTCTGTACATTGATTTTTGTATCTGAAACTTTACTAAATTCATATTTCAAATATAAGAGTTTTTTTTTGATGGAGTCTTTATGGTTTTCTAGATATAAGATCATATTATCAGTGAACAGGGATAATTTGACTTCCTCTTTTCCAATTTGGATGCCTTTTATTTTTTTCTTTTGCTTGATTGCTCTGGCAAGGACTTCCAGTTCTAT
Source organism: Propithecus perrieri (assembly GCA_963574695.1). Taxonomy (NCBI): domain Eukaryota; kingdom Metazoa; phylum Chordata; class Mammalia; order Primates; family Indriidae; genus Propithecus; species Propithecus perrieri. The sequence continues at coordinate 37,879 of CAUYRB010030969.1, read as the reverse complement.
GTTGAATCAGAGTGGGGACAGTGGGCATCCTTGTCTTGTTCCAGTTCTTAGAGGGAATGCTTTCAACTTTTCCCTGTTAAGTGTGATGTTGGCTGTGGGTTTGTAATGGCATGTAAATATACACTGCTATGGAGAACAGTGTGAGGGACAGTTCCCAGCATTGGGAACGGCAAAAATGGATGGCCCAGGGCTAGGATATGGGTGGAGGACTGAGCAGTGAGGGATAGGATGACAGTACAAATGGGGGATATGTAAACTAAACACAATACAAAGGGGATTAACAGAATAAAAACTTTCTTCTTCAAAAAGATAAATAAAATTGATAACCCACTGGCTAGACTAACCAAGAAAAAAAGAAGATACAAATAAACAAAATTAGAAATGAAAAAGAAGCCATACAACTGACACCAAAGAAATACAAAAGATTATCAGAGACAGTTATTTAGTCATATAACTGAAACTCCAGAAAAAGGGCTGGCTTCAGGGTTGATTTTAGCTAATGATTTTGAATCCATTTCCTGTGTGATTTTCTTCATTCTGTCTTCTCCTGTGTGCCAGAATCATCCTGAGACTGGTAATGAGGTGACTAACCACTTTGGGGCATTACATATGGATATGATAATGTGCAGAGGAAGAGTGAGAATGTCCCTTCTGGATGATATTCCAGAAAAAAAAAGAAAGCACTTTTCCAGAAGCCCATAGCAAGCCAATCCTCATTGTCCTATTCTTGAACACTAGCAAGGAGGAGAGATTTCCTTTGGATTATTTAGGCCAATCCCTGGAGCTGGGTTAGCTCTCTACCTCCCTTGAGGGATGTGGGCTATGAGGAGAAGGTGTTTTGTTGGGAGGAAGGGGTGAAGAATGGATGCTGGGTAGGCCATCTGATATCTGCAACAATGGGGCATCCAGAAAAAAGTGGCCCTGTAGAAATTTGGTATGTTATGAACACCAGGGAAGTTTGAGAGCAGGTATCACAGTCCTAGGCACCAGGTGAGGGTTGGCATTATTGAGGGAACAGGAATTAGGTAAGGTACTAAAATCATGGTCCACGAACAGGATGATCAGCTGGAAACATAGATAGGAAAAGCAGGACTCAAGTCTGGATGCAGATCAGCACGGTGTGAGCTCACAGCTGATGGGAAGATTGGCCCTAGATATATGCTATGGTTTGGATGTGATTTATCTCTACCAAAACTCATGTTGAGGCTTGGTCCTCAATGTGGCAGTGTTGGAAAGTGGGGCTTGGTGGGAGGCATTTGGGTGATGGGGTAAATCCTTCATGAATAGTTTAATGTGGGAGTGAGTTCTCATGGGACTGGATTAGTTAGCTTGAGAGCAGGGTGTTATAAAGCGAGATTCCTCTTTGTCTTTGCTCTCTTTTGCTCATACTTTTGTGCCCTTCCACTTTTCTACCATGTTATCATGCAGCACAAAGCCCTCACCAGAAGCCAATCAGATGCAGCTGCCCAATCTTAGACTTCTAAGCCTCCAGAATTTCTTTATAAGTTACCCAGTCTCAGGTATTCTGTTATAGCAACACAAAATGGACTAAGACAACATATATCGCATAAGTGCTAGTTGCTTGGGGCAGGGGTAAGGCAGTGGAGTTTGGGAACATCAGTGCATGGATTAGACGAGAGTAAATGAAAGGAGGAAATTAGGCAGAATAGGCAAGGAGAGCTTTTGCCCAAATGGCAGACCAAGGAGCAGGACCACCCCTTCACTAGAGCAGAGATACTCAGTAATACCAGGTCAGATGGGGAGTGCGTGGGTTGCAATGACAGAAAGGATACTTAAGAGCTAAAGGGGAGGGAGCCAAGACAGGGCTGTTGGATATGGGTGAGGAAAACTGTCTTCATTACTTACTGTGGCCTCTTTCATAGCTGTGCTGGCTTTATTTGTATTTAAAGTAGCAGTACCTATCTATTGCTGTCTACTACTGGTGGCCAAGTGGCCTCAGTTGAGGGGTGAGGAAGAAGGCAGAAGCTGGGCAGAAGCTGGGGAACTAGTTCTGTGTGTGAAAACTGAGAAATTTGATGGCTTTGTTGCATTCATGGGTATAGTTGCTACTCAGGCTTCTTAATGAAGTGAAAAAATCTTCAAGCTGAAAATCTATTCTCAGGTCAATGAGAAAGGTGACAGATAATATGTTACTGGCTTTTCTGTCGATTATCCATTATGTTATGAGGATTGTATGTTGAAACACTGCAGATAAAGTGTCTCAATTAAGACTTTAATTTAGATTTAATAACAGTTATTATGTGTTAATAAAAGATCAATTAGCAGTTAAATAGCCATTGATCCAGGTACAATAAGTATGTCAGAAAGACATCAAGTTGTCATTGAAAAACTGGAGATTACATGAGCAACATGTGAGCAATTAGATTCTCAGTATATTCAGGCTATAATGAATGTCAATGCACTTAATTGCCATTTGACAAGAAAGCCTAATGTAAAGTCTCATGCCTATTAACTCATATACCTGTTCACAGTACTTAAACAGATTCATTTATTTATTGGTTCCTTCAACAAATATTTAATCAAGCACACACCAGTTAAAGTGAGAGAAACATGAGTATTAGGCATAATCCCTGCCTTCACAGAACTTAAAATCTAGTATTGAAATAAGACTCACCTACCAGGAAAAATAAAGGGGCAAGGTAGATAGTACCTTTTCCACATATTTTATGATTAAGCTCTAAATGTTACCACCATCAGCTAAAATTTCTCACATGTTGAAAGAAACCTTTGTTGTTAGGAGTCTCTGAGTTTAGGGGCTGTTTGTTACTGCACTGTGATGTAGCAAAGCTGAGTGATATACTGAATACGAGAGGGTTGACAGAGTCAGGCCAGAGATGTGTGATCTGGTGTGATGCTGTCATAGGAGAAGCTAAAGCTTTCTCATCCTAGATATTGGAGAGGGGCACTTGAGAAAGACATTAGCTCTCACTAGGGCAAGTGGGCACTGAGATGTAAAAGTTACTTTTGGTGTTTTCATGCCCAGCCTCCAAAAATCTCAGTTTCTCTGGGCCCACAGAGGAACCTGGGAGGGAGGCAGACATCAATGTCTGATAAAAATTGTTAAAATGGTGAATTCAGTGGCTCACACCTGTAATCTTAGTGCTCTGGGAGGCTGAGGCAAGAAGATCACTTCAGCCTAGGAGTTGGAGGTTGCAGTGAGCTATGATGACACCACTGCACTCTAGCCGGGGCCACAGAGTGAGACCCTGTCTCAAAAAAAAAAAAAAAAAAAAAGAGAGAGGTGAATTTTATGTTATGTGAATATTATCTTAATAAAAAAGGAATATATATATATATATATATATATATGTACATATGTACCTGAAATGGGCATATTTTGGAGTGCCTCAAAGCTCAATCTCTCTTTTTACTCTCAAGAACTGGACTCCTCCCTCTAAGGGGGACCTAGGCAATGTTCCCACCCTCTAACTTGGCTTTCTTGGCCATGCTAAGGCCTTTTGGCTGCAGGGCCTCTCCATGAGGTTGGTACTCCCTGCCTAGGCCCTGCTCTCAAAAGTGAGGCACTGGTCCTTTTTTATTTCTGGGCTCCTTTCTCCAGGCTCTTTTTGCCAGGCCCAGGAAGGTCTTTATTTTTATTTTTTAAAAATTTCATTGTCAGGCAGGAAAATGGTTCTATGTCATTCCTGCATTCTACCCCACTCCTGAATTTATTTCACAAACAGCGTTCAAGAGCTCTAGGCTCTGGATCTTGAAAATCACATTTGTTTTCTCCTCTAGACAGCTAAACTTTTCCTAGAAACTTCAAGATCATATTTATTCACTCAAAAGATAATGTCTTCCTTTCAGCACTGCCCCCAGCCCGAGTCAGACTGAACAAAGGGGCTGCCTCCGGGCTCATGGTGGGACAGGTATTGGGCCCTGTTTTATATGCTGTGACTTAATAGACCCTCAGACCCAAACTGAGTAAGTCTCCTATATATGCCAGTCTTGGTTAGAGTTTAACTTGGGGAAATTAAAGAAAAAGGACCTATGTTTCACCCTTAAATCAACTAGAAGCTCAAATAAGAGATGCACCATCAAAGATGCATATGTGTGTGTGAGAGAGGGACTGAGAGTTTGGCCGGGGGAGGAAATGAGCTAGAGGTGGCCATGAGAATGTAAGTGCTCAGGTATTAATAGGAATCTAGGAGATGTGGGGGACAATCTCCTGATGTGGGAAAGAAAGCTTTGGAAGGCTGGAAATCTGGGGACACTTACAGAGATAACACCTGAATTACAATTATAAAATAAGAAAAATAACCAAAGGAAAAATCTGCTGGAAAAGTGAAAAATTTACCCAAATAATATATTTTGAAGATGGGCTAAAATTGTTTCTAAATTTAATATTCTTTTTCCAATTTAGATTTAGTTAGGTGAATTTATGTTGATAAAGCTAAACTATAGCTTTGAAAACTACCTTTCAAGTATGCAGATTGTATCTTAATAAATGGCTTTCTAGGGTCAGATTTTACTTCTGCAGTGAGAAGAGCTCTCTGTCAAGCACACACTTAGTGGGGGGGCACGATAAACACACGGGAGGCAAAGACAGAAAAGACAAATGTTAGACCTCAAGGGCAGCACAGCAGAGCGTGGTGTGTGGAGGGAGGCTGCACAGACACCCGAACAAAGGGTTGTTATACACAGGACAGGCGCAGTGCTGAGCTAGGCCAGTGTGGAGGGCACTGTGGGCCTTGTTTATGTCCAAATCTTATTTTTTCAGATGATCCAATAGGTGAAGGGACTGCACAGAGTAATTATTTTGCAGTTAAACTGCCTCCCCATTTTTTGCAAGGGGTGGAAAGAGAAAAGAAAGGAAGCGAAATGATGGAAATTTTGTGCGCTTCTTGTTCTCAGACCTTCCCTTCCCCTAGAGGAGTCTGGGCTGGAAGAAATATGACATCACTGAGTAAATTAATCCTGACCATAGGAGGCAAGGGAAGCTTCTGCCAGCGCCCCACCACATACAGACGATGGGCTTAAAGGGAGTAAAAAGGCGATTTGAATAGCAAGCACTTAAAAAGACTCCCTTATTCTCCACCTTCAGGTCTAGTAGCCCTCCCAGAGCAGACAGAGCATTCTAAGAGAAATGAAAACATCCCTCCTAAACACACGCAAGCACATAACAAAAGCCAAGTTAAGAAGGTTAGCGACTTAGTTGTCTCAGCAACATGTCATCAAGTTGAGATGAGCAGGAAACACAGATAACACGAGGAAGAAGGAAAACATCATAAGCCACAAAGAGGGAAAAGCTGGGATGCTGAGAAGAGAAAAGCAAAGCCCTTTTTCTTGCTGTTTCATTAAGGGGAACTTAACTTTTAAATAGCCTCTCAAAAAAGCTAAAATATAATAGACTCTGCTTTTGTGTAACCTGTGTACTTACTGTGTGTTAAGAAATTGTGTTATCAGCTTTCCTGTGTGGCACCATGTTCAAAAGCAGAATCGTTAGGCATGTCCATATAATTCCACAGAGAAACAAAATGGGATTTGATTTTTAAACGATATTTTTTTGAAATTATAGGTATGGGATAAACATATAGAAATGACTAAGGTAGATTACTTTGCTTACCTGAGCTAAAACTCATCATAATATTACAGCACGAAATGAGACAAATGGACATTTTCTCTGCCCTCATAAGGCTGTATTCAGAAAATTGCTGACATTTGGTCCCTAGGAGAGAGAAATTTGTGATTGTGGAAATGAGAAATCTACACTCTCAGCCCGGGCTATAAACTTGTTACTGGAACAGAAGAGTAGGGGTAGGAAGAAAATGAAAGGGAAGCAGAAAAAGAGGCAGGAAAGGGTGGAGAGGGCCAGCCTGTGCCACTGCTACATGCCTCCAGTTATTAGAAAATGTGTTTTCATAGTGAGTTGAAAATCTACCTCCAGGTAACCTTCCAAATACTCTACCCAGGGGCCACGCAGAACAAATCAGCCTTCTCTGGGCCACAGCAGTTCTTTAGATATTTGAATGATAGCACATTTTCACTTGATCTCCTCTCTGGGCTGAGGATTCTTGAAGTGTGATCTCTAAGCAGCAATATCAGCATCAACCGGAAACTTGTTAGAAATGCGAATTGTCAGCCCCTCTTTCCCCACTAAGGGTAAGTCCCAGCAATCTGTGGTTCAACAAGTTCTCCAAGTGATTCTGACGGATGCTCAAATTTGAGAACCATTGCTCTAGGCTAAGAATCCTTTGTTCATTCAACTCTCCCATCTTAATTCATTTATTCATTCATATATTCATATATTTATCCATTCATTCATACATCAAATATTTCTGTCTTACTCCATAAATATTGAAGTTTGATATTTGATTCTATGTGCTCAGATATTACTTTGAAAGGGTTTTCTGGAATAAGTGTAATTATTGATTGGTAGAAGTGAGTGATATGACCCTCATTTCTCCTGTCAGAAAGACCCCTAGTATTTTGGCTACTTAGCATCTGCTAGGCCTTATGCTTGGGGAAAGGATTCCCTCCCAGAGACAGGGGTGAATCATGATGTATGAGCCAGTCACTGTGGTCCCATTCCCTTTGCCAGGAATGGGTTTGGACATGAGCATGCAGCTCAGTCTTGGATGTTGGAGTTTGTTCTTATACTTTATTTCTTTTGTATTTCTTCAATGTCAGTTCAGTGGACTTGGGGAGGAAAGTAGACAGATGTACATGTTCCATCTTCCATCTTGAATTGAAAGCCTGATTGTGTTTTAACACACTGGGCCTATGTTAATGTATCAGTTACCTTTTGCTGCATAACAAAACACCCCAAAATTTAGCAGCTTAAAACAACAGCTATTTTACTTGTTCACAATTTATTGGGATAGCAATTTCAGCTGGGCTTAGCTGTGTAACTTTTCTTCTAACTTTATCTAGGGTGGCTGCAGTCATCTGGAAGCTCTCCTAGGGCCTGATGGTCTAAGATGTGTGGTGGTTGGTGCTGGTTGTCAGCTATGAGACTTGGATGGCTCATCTCTATTCCACACGGCCTCACCTCCTCCAGTAAGTTAGCCTAGGCTTCCTCACATGGCATTCTCAGGGGAGAATTCCAAGAAGGTAAGAAAAGAAGCTGCAAGGCTTTTTAAAACCTAGGTTCAGAAGTCATGTATTATTTCTGCCATATTCCACTGGATAGAGGAAGTCATAAGGCCAGTTCGGATTCAAGGGATGGTGAAATAGATTCTACCCTTTGAGGGCAGAGCTGCAAAGTCACATTGCAAAGGGACATACATACAGAGATGGGAGGATTTTGTGACTGATGTTTGCAATTTGATATTTGTATACTTAAAACTATATGACTTTATTGTTTTTATGTAAGTAATATATGCTGAATATAAAACATGTGAGAAAAAGAAGGAAAAATAATATTGTCTCAAATTCTACTGTCAAGAAGTAGCCTAATAACTTTCAGTGAAAATCATTCCAGGTAGCTCTTTAAGTGTAAATGAAATGAAAAATGCAGAATAATTTTGTAAAAATTGGGTCTTACTATACATATTTAGAAAAATAAAAAAGCATTAAATTGAATTTTTCTTGAATTTAACAGAAGAACAAGAAACCAAGAGAAACCAAAGAAATTATGGAACTTCAGATAATATTTTTTTCATCACAAACATATTAGATCCTAAAAGTTCTCCCTAAGGTTACAAAAAAGATTATAAAAAAATTAAGAAAACTAGAGTTTTTTTAAAGATCCATGTTTAATTTTAGACATATTAATTGACTCTCTGCTATGAAAGATAAGGAAATTAAAACTTTTAATCTTCCTTTTACCTCATTTCTCACTCCCCTCATTTTTCTGAGTTTTGTAGTAACATTTTTTAAAAACTCAGAGTATAAAGCATTTGTATTCTACATTTATAATTCTATGATTCTATAATTATCATGGTTTAGTCTTATATCTATAATTAAATGAATTTGCTGCTCCCCACTTGTCCTTGTACCACAGATTCTGCTTTTCTGAATTATTTATTTTTAAAAAATATGATTCATTTTTGATTTGCTCGATTTCCTTATCAAGTTTTTTTCAAGATGAACTCATGGTACTTGCTCTCTGGGTTCCCGCAGACTTTCAAATTTCTGTTGGTTGGCTTCACACTGAACTGGCTGGGTGTAAATGTTTGGTGTCCCAACTTGTTTCCCATAAGACCCTGTAGGCATTGTTCCAATGTCTTTGAGTATTGGATTTTGCTCTATTTTCTCTATCACACCTCCTCTATTTACTTTTGATTGGTTGAATTTATTGTTGGCTAGGTTTTTAAAGAAGGATTCTTAGATGCTTTGTTCCCCATGGTCTTTTATGTTGAGAATGTTTATCTGTTACCTTTATGTCTGGTATTCACCTCCTTATAGGTCATTCTACATTTTTTTGGAGAGTTCTGGATGCATAATCTTTGAATCTCAATAATGCAAGAAGGTGATGCTTTGTTGATAATTCCATATGGGAATTTTCTAGCACATGGTATTAGCTCTTACTTTATAGCAGGAAATTTTCTTATGTCTCTAACTATATTTCTATATTGCTTTGGGTCCCTTTTTCAGATATAATTCCTAAGTTAGATGGCCTTTGTTCATTATACCTATTATCTTCTAAGTGCTTTTAAAACTCATCTTTCTTTTCCAAGATTTATTTTTTATTATCTCAGTGTCATTCCTCAATCAGTGATTTACTCTTTAGTTAGGCCTAGATTATCCATTGATGTTTTTAACTGGTTCATTAGTTCTTTGACGATGTGACTTTGGTCTTCAGGGTATTTCATAGCTATGTAATCTCTCTTTTGGTCTCATTCTGTTGTTTTTAAATTTAGTTTTCATACTCTGTTTTTTTCCCTTCAGAGACAGGGTCTCACTATGTTGCCCAGGCTGGATTCGAACTCCTGGGCTCAAGTGGTCCTCCCAGTTCAGCCTCCTGAGTAGCTGTGACTACATGCCCATGCCACCACACCTGGGTTTTTTGTACTCTTGGTTATTGATTTCGTGTTTTTATTAAATTTCTCTATAGCCCAAATCAATTGCAGGAAACTTTCTTCTAAAATCAGTACTTTGTCATTAGCATTCTATATTCCTTTTGCTGTGGCAATTTGTATAATTGCTACACTTTTTCTTTTTATCTTGTCCATGTTGATGTGAGTAGTTCTGTTAATCCCTCTGTTTTCTCTGATTGAGTGTGGCTGAATTCTCCTTGGCTCCCTCCCTTCTATAACTGAGATCTGTTTTTCTTCTCAGCTACAATTTGAAAGCCAGTTAGGGGTGGGGAACCTGCGGCCTTAAAGGCAAAATGTGGCCTTCTAGGTCTTTAAGTGCAACCTTTTGACTGAATTAAAATTTTACAGAGCAAATCCTTTTATTAAAAGGGGTGAGCAGAGGAAGTTGAAGCTTTTCTTGCCTCCCTTGGTGCTTAGAAAAGAACAGTCTTGAAATCAGAAGGCTGCAGGTTCCCCACACCATTCTGTGTTTACACCTTAGAGTCAGGGTGTGTCTGTTTCCTAGGCAGGATACTCCCAGCTTCAGATCATCCTTGAAATTCGGCATGGCACCTTGAAAGGCCATTTTCCTCTTTCTAGAGACCCCCAAATCCCCCTGTAGGTGGTAGGGGGCTTTTATCTTGAGAGTTTTACCATGTTTACTGGGCTCAGCCCCTAGTCTTCTCTCCACACTGGAGGTTGTTGGAGGAAGTCTCAAGATTTTGTTAATTTGCCTTTTCCCCAGTCTGATTTCTGGGAGCTAAGGGCAAGGTTAGCAACTTACAGAGCCACGCCATAAACTTGATTCACTTCTTGACCACCATTTTTTGAAGTCTGTAGATGTTCAGATTGTTGTTGATGAATTTTTTGTTGCTATCATTATTATTTACTAATTTTGGGTTATTTCATCAAATATGAGAGAGGGAGACTATGTCTAGCTTCTTTTGGCCACATTTATCCTGAAGCCCTGACATAACTTTATTTTTATATAGTCATATATGTTGATTGCTTCCTTCGAGATTTTAAAGTGGTTACACAAGGCATTTTTTTTTCAAATGTACTTTTCTCTTTCAGAAAGTGTAGTAAGTGTACCCCCATAATATGCTGAAATAAAAAAAAAAAAGAAAGTGTAGTAAGGTCTCTTTTTACTTCTTTACTTCTGACAATTCCCCAAATGCAGTAAAGAATGGTGATAGATAAGAATAGGAAAAAACACCGCAAATTAATGACAGTTATAAAACAATATTAAACAAAGCAAAAAACACCTTACAACTTTTACTGAATCCCACAATTGATCCCAGAGTCAAGATTTTCACACAGATAATATTATTTAGTTTGGTATGGATAATAGCCTCAGTTTTTAGATGAGTAAAATGAGATTCAGAGACTCTGAATTATCTTAAAGCTCAAGGTCACACAGCTAATAAACACCAGAGTCATACTTTAAATGCAGGCCTGTGTTGGGCTAGGCCCAAAGTTCCCTTCCAGTGCTCCTCTGGGAAACAGTCTAGAAGAATCTTGTGCTGTTTGGTTGGAGGAGCACCCAAGGTAGCTGAGACAACAGCTCTATCAGACAGAGGGAGGATGGAGGGGGACAGCTCAATCTGTTAGTAAAGATACCTGATTCATGATATTTCCCTAAGAGATAGACTCTCCTCAAAAATTTTAAAGCATGGTCATCTTTTTGTTTGGGCTTTAGAGGAAGGCCTAATGGAATTCAAGGGAGGAGAGACTTAGGGTGTTTATGTCAGTTGTAGGAAACTGTATGAATCACCTATTGTGCAACAAAACACCTCAAACTCAGTGCCTTCGAACAACAATCATTTATTCTCAGCTATGCACCTGTCAGTCACTGGAGGTGAGCCAATCTAGGTCTGACAGGCCTGACTCCAGGTTGCAAGCTGGATCCAGGTTTACTCCAGATGTCTTTCACCCTCCTTGCTTCCGTGGGCTGCCTGGGGTATGTTCTTATCATGGTAGTGGCAGAAATGCAAGAAAGCAGACCCGTGTAATCAAGCACATTGTGATTTGCTCCAATCATGTTTGCTAACATTTCACTGGCTGAAGCAAATCGCATGACTGAGCTCTAGGTCAAGGCCCTCCAGTAAGAGGAATTGCAAAGTCATTTGACAAAGGACACGAATGCAAGGAGGGGTAAAGAACTGGGATCAATAATTTAATCAACCACAGGGACTAGGAAGAACTTTTGTCCTAATATTTAGTTTTAATATTATCTATCTATCTATCTATCTATCTATCTATCTATATATTTGAGACAGGGTTATGCTCTGTTGCAGGGGCTATAGTGCGGTGGTGTCATCATAGCTCCAACTCCTAGGCTCAAGAAATCTTCCTGCCTCAGCCTCCCGAGTAGCTAGGACTTAAAAGCACGCACCACCATGCCTGGCTAATTTTTCTGTTTTTTTTTTTTTTTGTAGAGATAGGTTTGGTTTTACACTTGCTCAGTCAGCTGGTCTTGAACTCTTGGCCTCAAGCAAAACTCCTGCCTCAGCCTCCTAAAGTGCTAGGATTACAGGTATAAGCCCTTGTGCCTGACCTAGGAAAATTTTTTTAAAAAGCAGACAAGAAAAACAGCACAAAAGCCCTGAGAACTAAAGGCATTAAATTGAGAAGGTTCTGTCTTGTTTGGGGAGATTATCTCTGGAAACACAAAGTACGGGCTTTGTGGGTAACTCAAGAACTATCCTAAATGAGACCTGACATTGAATGATGAGGACGGAAATACAGCCTTAATAAAAGTCAGAAATGACCCACTGTCTTGGGGCCCTATTTATCTCATACACTATTTTGCTAGGCTGCAATCCTCAGTAGAATGAGGATTATTTCTGTGTTTTTCTTTGCTATTTTCCTGGCACTTAATTCAGTCCTTGGTACATAATAGGTGTCCCATATTTCTTTACTGAATTAATGAATGAATACATGATTGAATGAGTGAAATAGGGAAGCTCTGTTTGGGGAAAATTTTAAGCTGCTGTTTTTTTCTGTGCCTTGCCCAAAAAATCTGGATAACTGGGCAGTAGCAAGTAGGGGCTGAACCAGAATCTAGTGAAAACATGGGCTCAGAGTGGAAGTCCAGTTTCAGATCAGAGATCTCACAATTATGAGTATTAATCAAGAATTAACCCTATGCTTCGTATTCTGGGGAAGTGTTAAAAATAAAAAAGAATTAACCCTGAAGAAAATGTGCGGGGCATGTGTGGCCTCAGATTGATCCAGAGAGGAGTTAAAAAGAGGAAGTGGACGCAAGCACTTTTCCAGACTGAAGAGAGAACCATCCAGGGACTTCCCTTCACAAACCAGATGGCAGCCTCCAGCTGGCTGCCCTAGAGGTACTGGAATTGGAAGGACTCAGTAGCCAAGCAGATCCGCCCACTTGCAGGGCTGTGGGAGGCCCTGGATGCTGGGGTTTGTAATTATCTCCCAACTGAGTTTTTGTGTAGTGACATGGCTGGCAGAGCTAAAGCTGCGGCAGCATTTTCTGTATTAATTTGAACTTGCCTCAAGTTGTATTATTTTATGGATGTAAAGACATATGCTGGTTAGATCAACATTTAGGCCCTGATAATTTTATATATATATATATATATATATATATATATATATATATATATATAGATAGATAGGATGGTAGTGGTGGATTGGAGGTGGGGAAGTTACAAAAATATGTTTCTTACTTTCTAATACCACTGGTGGTAACGTAACCTCACCTACCTTTTTGGAGAGCAAACTGATGATAATTATCAAAGTTTTAAATGTGCACAGACTTTGGCACTAGTAGGGGCTTTTCCATGAGGGCTTTGTGGGCCCTGTTAAGGCATTTTGTCTATATCTAAGGAGCAAAGGGAAACTATTCTAGTGTTCGTAAAGCAAGAAGGGCTGGATGTTGAGGTTGGTGATCTGATCAGATTCCTGATTTGAGAAGGTACCGACTGAGAGACAACTGCAGATATTTAGGTGAGAGAAGATGGTAGCTTGGGCTGAAGTGGTGGTGACAGAAATGGAAAGGAGGGGTGCATTTGAGTGAATCACAGAAGCAAATTTACTAGGAGTTGGTAAATGATTGGATTTGGGGAGATGTCAAGAGGGAAAAGGATGTCAAGGAAGATAGCTCAGTCTTTATCTGGATAGATGATGGTTCTCTTCACTCAGATGGGCTTGCTTTCGGATTGCAAAATACTATGCAGACATTAATAAGGATAAGGTAGATCAGTCTTTCAAATTATTTAGACATGGGCAAATGTCCATAATATATTATAGAGTTTAAAAATAGGTTACAAAATAGTAGAAATAATATTTTAAAATACGTTAACATCTATTTATCTATCAATTTTTATAATCCTTTGAAGTTTGTGAATATCGGCACCACATTAATATCAGTATTCATCTCTAGAGTGTGGGTGGAATTATAGGGGACTTTCACTTTCTTCTTAACATGCTTTTATGTTATTTGGTGTTTCTATAACAAACATGCTATAATTTGATAATATTCCAGTAGCTGACCAGAAGGGGAGTTTAAAGACTGAGGGCTGAATATTTAAGGATCAGTACTTCTAGAGATCTAATGGAGCCTGAAGGAATATATACAGAGGAGCCAGTGAAAGGAAGAGCAGCTTTGGAAGAAATCCCCAATGCTTTTACCTGTTCCAGACAAACCTATGGGTATGAACAGACAATGACTCTGGACTGGATATAATCCAGTGCAGTGTGGTAAGGGCTGTGTGGATGTGGGGCTGCAGCCCGTCTGCAGGGTGGCAGAGGAAGGTAGGAGGATGGTCATGTATGTCTGGTGCATGAAATGTTCAAAAAAGGGAATAAAACCTGAGCAGGCAGAAGTGAAAACTTGAAAGGTTTCTGCAGTTCATGTTTTTCTGTTCTTTTTTTCTGAAGTTCTATCCATCTCTACATGGAGCCATAAACACAGAGACATCATACCCATCAGAAAGACTGCTTGTCAAGGATGCCTGCAGTCAGCCCAAATGTGAGACGGTTTAATCCTCTAATTATAGATGACTCCAGTAGCAACAGGCGCTCTGAGCCCCCAGCCAGGATCACAAGAGACAAAATCCTGGCTCCTTCAGGTAAATCCTGCGATTACCCAGCATAGGAAGAAGGTGGGATCTGAAGGGTTCTTTATTGGAAGTCCACATGAGCACAGGCTTTCTGAAGCCTGCCTTCACAGACCCCATGTGGTGCCCATCAGCTCAGTCTTTCTTCACCACACAATCCAGATCATGCTGTTCAACCTGCCAACCAATCTGAGGTGTGAGCTGTAATTAGGAACACTCTCATTTTCAACCCTGGCATTTAATGCAGTGCACAGTGTGGCCTGTTCGGTTTGAATCCAGCTCCACCACTTATCCAGTGGTATGAGTTTTGAAAAGTTGCTCTCTGTGCCTCAGTTTCCTTACCTGCAAAATGATTATAATACTAGTACCTACTTCATATGATCATTGTGACTATTGAAGGAGTTACACATGCGACTCTTAGGGTTGCCCTGCAAAGAGTAAGCACTCAGTAAATGCTAATCATTTTTACTAATATTTATTATATTCTGATGGGTGTTAGAGGTCCTCAAAGTACGTCAGTTCTACATCAGCCACTGCCTATGTTGTCAGTATTTGGGCATACAGTGAAGGTCCTTCAAGATTTTGGAAATGAGGAAAATAAAGTTTTACACTGAGGATGAAACAGAAAAGATAAATACATATTAATAGTAGACCCCACAGCAAAGTCACCTCAAAGTGATGGAATGGCTCCCAGGAAAGCAGGGCTCAACTGTAACTACTCACCATCCATTCCTTCATTCATTAAATGACTCTGGGTGCCTACCATGTCTCAGTACCAGGCTGGGTGCTAGCTGTAAATTAGGACTTGATGCTTGCCTTTGTGGAACTTACCAACCTGGGGGGGAAATGGGCAATAAAGGAGACTGAACGAATTGTGTTAACTGTTATAGAGAAAAGAAAGAGGGTGCTCTTGGGGGAGTGGTGCAGTTGGCAGATAGCATTCCATCATATGACTATAACACACACTGTTTGACTTTTCTATTGTTGGTGGATATTAAGGTGTTTTTTGTGTGTGTGTGTGAGTGGCAATTACGAACAAAGCTGCTATGAACATTCTTATATGTGTGTTCTGGTACACAGAGTCAGTTTTGTTAAGTTGTAATTTTCTAGGGATTTGTACCTTCAGTACCAAGGTCAGGGTAGTGGGAGCTTTGTGCCCTGGATTTATGCAATAAGGTAGTTCATTGTCTGTAGAGAATTTAAAAACAATGTCAGCAATTCCAAATAACCACTCCTGCAATCTTTTATTGCTTAAGTTCTAAAATAATAGCTGAGATTTCTGTTGCATTTTCATAACATATATGTAAGCTTCGAATTGGAACTTTAAAAAACTTACTTTTAAAACTCACTGTATTCTATCTACGTTAAAGTCAATTTGGAGAATTCTTAATTACAGAGTTACCTCTTAAAACACTTGGACTTGGCTACACACTTTTGTTTCTAGGAGAAGTTTGTAACGGTTGCAAGTATTGGAGCTTGCCTATTTTGGGTGCAGATATCTCCAACTCCTGTGTTACTATGTGTTCCTGGGTTTAAATAGTAGATTAGAAATTAACAATGATAGCATAGTGATTGGAAAAACAAAGAAATAGAACTTGAATTACAAAAATTCTAACCTCGTGTGACCACTTGAAGTTTTCAAACATTTGTAGAGATGTTTGAAAGTGGCTAGAATGGATCCAAAAGAAACAAAGACATAAACAGTATTGCAGTTTCTGGAATTTATTGTGAAGTGAGATTTTTATGAATAATGGATAAGCTTCACATTGTGTTTAAGACTTTTCTTAACTACTTGTGTATATGTTCCTTTATATGTAAGATATTTTTCAAAATTTAAATAAAAAAATGAGTTTTGCTCAACTCTGAGCAAAGATAGATTGACAAATCTGGCTGGACTGTCTATGGCATGAATATGTGAAGAGGCTCAGTCTTGATGAAATCATTGACAACTTTGCAGCAGTTTAGGCAAAAACATAGAAATTATAATATTTATATTCATTACTGTGATGGATCAATATGTAAGCATGAGTATTTTCTCTTTAAAAATACATTAAGGCAATTAAAAAGTAATTAATCCATTAATTTTTCATCCTTTCTTCTCTAATATTTATTTTATTAGGCTGGGCATAGTGGCTCACACCTGTAGTCCCAGATACTCAGGAGGCTGAGGCAGGAGGATCACTTGAGCCCAGGAGTTCGAGGTTACAGTGAGCTGTGATTGTGCCACTATACTCCAGCCTGGGCAGCAGAGTAAGACCCTGTCTCTAAGGGGAAAAAAATTTGGGGGGGGGTATGTGTCTTTATGTGTTTACTAGCATAAGAAATTTAATAAAAGAAAATTTTCACTATCTGTGTTTCTCTTCTGCCCATTATTATTACTTGTTTGATTATATGATTATTTCTGGAAATAATGTTGTTAAATAAAAGACAAAACTGTTAAAAATGATCTGCTGTGGATGTCAAATATGTCACTGTGTCAATTTCATCTACATTTTCAAATTTATAGGTATTAAGTTGCTCATAATTTTCTTTCATCTGTTTGATGTGTTCAGCATCTAAATGATTTCCTTTGTGAGTTATCTGTGCCATCTCTTACCATTCCAAAGAATCAACTTTGGCTTTGTTTCCCTTCTCTCTTTGTTTATTCTGTTTCATTTATTTCTGCTATATGCTTTCTCCTAGTTTTTTCCCCTTCTTTTCCTAAGTTTTTAAGATGGATGCTTAACTAACTTTCTTTCTTTACAAATAGATGCATTTTAAAGCTAATATTTTCTGCACGTTTCAGTGCAGAGTTTTTCATTGTCATTTAGCTCCAAGTGTTTTAAAATTTCCATTATATTTTCTGTGACCTATGGCTATTAATATATATTAATTTCCAAATATTTGAGAATCAAAAAATTATTGTTTTAATATTGTTTCTGGTTTAACTGTATTGTGGTCAGAGAACATATTCTGATCTCAGTCCTCAGAAATTTGTTGAGATTTGCTTTATAGTTCATTATGTGATCTATTTTTTAAATATGTGTGTATGTTTGCAAAAAATTGTACATTCTGCAGTTATTGGGCCGTTGGTGGACATTCTCTAGATGTTTATTTGGTCAAGTTCGTTAATCCCTGTCTTAGTCCATTTGTACTGCTATAATAGAATACCTTAGACTGGGTAATTTATAAACAACAGAAATTTATTTTCTCACAGTTTCAGAGGTTGGGAAGTCTAAGATCAAGGTGCCAGCAGATTCAGTGTCTGGTGAGGGCTTGCTCTCTGTTTCCAAGATGGTGCCTCTTGCTACGTCCTCACACGGTAGAAGGAGTAAAAAACGGAACAGTGCTGTGTCGTCACATGGTGGAAGGAGCAGGAGGACAAAAAGGGATGAACTTGCTCCCTCATTCCTTTCTGTAAGGGCACTAAGCACATCCATGAAGGCAGACGCCTCATGGTTTAATCACCTCTCAAAGTTTCTACCTCTTAATATCGTAATAACCTTAATAACTTTGGGGTTTAAGTTCCGATATATGAATTTGGAGCAATACAGACACTGACATGATAGCAGGACTGTTTTTCAAATCTTCTGCCTCCTCACTAATTTTTAACAGCATATTCTATCAATCACTTAAAGGGATGTGTTGAAATAGTCACAAATTGTGGATATTTATTTTTCCACTTGTTCTGTTAATTTTTGCATTATGTATTTTAGGCCATGTTACTAAATGTAAATACACTTAAAATTATTTTGTTTTCCTCATGAATTGAACCTTTTTATTGTTATGAACTGATAGTCCTTACCTCTAGGAATGATTTTCACCTCAAATTCTGCTTTGTCTGATATTAATATAGCAACATCATCTTTCTTTTTGTTAGTATTTGCATGCTACCTTTCACTTTCAACTTTTCTATATTTTTGTATTTTATAGTCTTTTGAAAACAGTATATAGTTGGATTTTATATTTTTCTAATCTCATTTTTTTCTTTAATTGAAGCATTGTTGATTTATAGTCATCATAATTACTGAGATACTGAATTTTTAAAGCTGTATGTTTTCTATACAAATTTTAAGCTATTCCTCTCTTTTCATTTTTATTTTTACCATATTTTTCCACCTTTTTTAATTTTTCAGGTATTATATACTCTGTTTATATTCTTTTAGAATTTACTCTGGAAATTACAAAAATGCACCTTTAAAGAATAAAGGAACTACAACAAAAAAAAGTATAAAGGAACAAAGTTAAGGAATAACTTTTATCTATCTTCCAAATAACCTTAGAACATTATAATTCCATTTATCATAACTTTTACTTATATATTATTACTATTTGGTAATAATACCTTATTTATATCTAACCCTATTAGGCATCATTATTACTGATTTATACAATCAATATGCAATTACAATTCTCATATATTTTCACTCAATTTTCACTTCATACCTCTTTATACTTCAGACCTTCAATGTAGGATCGCTGCTCATGGCATGTCCTTTAGAATTTTTTTTTCAGTGAAATTATGCTGCTGATGAACTTTTTCAGTATTTTTCTGAAATGTCTTTACCCTCTGTCTTCAAAAATATTTTTGCTGGATATAGAATTCTAGGTAATCTCTCCACTTTCAAGGCTGCACTTAAGATTTTCTCTTTATCTTTGGTTTTCTTAAAAGTTTCTATAATTTGTCTAAGGGGTGAATTTCCTTTTATTTATCTTGCTTGGGATTCTCTGGAATTTTAAAATCTGTGAATCATTGCCTTCAATCAGTTTTAAAAATTCTGAGCCATTTTCTCTTTGCAAATCACTTCTGTCCCTTACTCTTCTATTCTTCTGAGTTTTAAAATTTTTGTTATTATATTTTTCATTTCTAGAAGTTCTATTTAGTTCTTTCCTAAATCTGCTATGATACCTTTTATAGCCTTTTGTTCCCAGCAGATATTTTCAAATTTGTCATTTATATTTTTAAACATGATCGATAACTATGGTAAGCAACATAGTTTTAAAAATTGTGTCTGATAGATGCAATGTTTCAATTCTGTGTGGATCTGCTTCTGCGGACTGTGGTTTCTCCAAGTTATTGTATATATTCATATTATCTTGTATTCTTATATGCTTGGTAATTTCTGACTGGTTGCTGGTCATTGCTTTTCAAAGGTAATTTGTGGGGGTTTTCAGGGGCTAGAATGAATGTGCTCACCTCTAGAGACTTTGTGCTTGCCTCTGCCAGGGGCCTAAGTACCCTACCCTTTGCAACCACCAATATATAGGCTAAGGATAAATGTACCTGAGGGCCTACAGCAGACACTGTTGGTTCCCCACTTAAATTCCCTCCAGTGCCTCTTACTGGTTCTGTACGTTTATCCCTCAGCATTTTTTTATGCTTTGCTGCTAATGACTAGGACCTGAACATTCTTCAGAGGATTGTCCTTGGGCTATTGGATCTACTTTGCCCATTGAGACAGCTGAAAGTTTCTGAGAGTACATCCCTTCAGAGATACCTGTAACCAATGACTGATCGTTACAGGAATACCTGGGAGTTTACATCCCTTCAGGGAAGCCTGTAGGCAATGACTGATTGGTGCAGAAGTATAAAAGCCCAGCTCCCTCGCCTGGAGGTGGGAAAACCTTGATGTGCAATTTACACTTTAGAGCTTCTGGCAGGATCAGGTTGAAGCTGAGACTCACATGTGTTTTCTTCCTAGTTTGGCTTCTTCCTTTTTCCCATCACGCTTCCCTTAGTCACCAGTTTCTCCTGAGAATACTTTCTTAACCAATCACACTGAATCCTTGCTCAGGGTCTGTTTCCTGAAGAACCTCATTGAAGATAAGACCTACCCATGACTAAAACCTACCAGAGATACCTTTTTTGAATTTTTCTCCTTTTGATCTGCTTAGCAAGGCAGCTCTTTCTACCATTCTCAGTGGGCAGGTATAGCTAGATCTGATTTTTCTTTTTTTCCTGAGGTTGTATCCTTCTGAGATCACAAGATAATATGAGGAAAATCTCAAACAAGACTCTGCCTGGATGAATTCTGGACTTTGGTGTGTGCCTCTCTCTCTCTCTCCACATGCCCAAACTGTTGACCCGGAGAACAAGCATTTGTGTTGCAATTGCCTCTTTGATGCTCTGGCATGCTGCTAATGCTGTTGTTCATAGCTACAGTACATTTCTCAGTGTCTCTTGCAGTTAGGTGGGACCTCTGACTGGGTCCTGGCCAATGGAATGTGGGTAGAAGTAATGGATTCCTCTTCTAAACCTGGTCCCTAAAAACTTCTATTAGATCCACCATGTATTTGCTTTTTTCTTGTTGCACCAACTGGATACAGGTGACTTAATGAAGGACTCCGAGGCTAAAGGAGCATTAGAGCCAACAGATGAAAGAAACTTGGTTTCCTGAATGTGGAGCAGAATTGTCTCCACCAATCCCAATTATCAGGTTATGATGGGAGTAAGAAATAAAGCTTCATTGCTTAGCAAAGTTTTTCTTGAGAGAGAATTGATAAGTTTCTAATTCAGATTTGGGGTTTGTGACCTCAGACATTGAACTGTAGTATATAGACTTTTCATTCTCTGTCTCTAAACTGCCTTCCAGCTCTTAGATCTCAACATATGTTTTGGCAATTTATAGGCAATACTAGAGTCCCTCTTTTTCCTCCTGTATAATGTTGATTGTGGTTTTTCTTTTTAAGTTTTCAGACTTGAATCTATGTTCTTTAAAGAAAAAATAGTTTATATTCTTTTAAAGTTTTATTTATTGTCTTTTTGGGTAAGTTTTCTGGGGCTGTGGGTTCTAGGAAAAGACAGAGTACTTGGGCAGCAGGGAAAGGCCAATTCTGCCCTGAGTGGAATTTACACCAGATTGACCTTTTTACAGCACACAGAAAAAAAAAAATGTGAAGTTGAAATCTCAGACAGTTAGGAGAACTTCAAATTTCCAGGATGTTTGAGAAAAAGTGGGTTTTCTTCAAAGTTCAAAAATCTTGGCAAGATCTCTGATGGATGCAGTGTCCATCTTCACCCTTCTCATAATGGGCAGCCCAGTGTGAACTCTTCTGGGAAAATGAAATACAGTGTCTTAAAAGAACATTCTCAATATGATGCAAATGCAGCTCTAATCACAGTCTCTGCTTGCTGAGCTGTCAGGTGTGTCTCAGGAGTTGGGGCAGGGTTTTGCTGCTGAATTCTTCTCCCACACATGGTTGATCCAGCCAAGTCTAGGAAAGTGGATATCTTTTATTTGGAATTCTATAACCTTCCAAAAAGAGGATAGATTTTTGAAGAATCACTCTAAATTTTCCTTTTCTTCGGAAGCTCCTCCTTATTACTGACTATAAACTGGGGGTGGGGGGACAGTAGGGGAGAAGAAGAAGAAGGTGGAGAGAGAGAGAGAGAGAATGAATGAACGTAAAACAGCACACTCACTTATCAAGAGGTTTGGACCATGGCTGATTTGAAATATTACTAACCTTGCATTTTCAAATTTGATGCACAACAACCAAGATGCTAATACTTTCCTTAGTTTAGAAAAAAAATCCTTTCACCCATCTCTTCTAGCCGAAGATTAGGAGAGAGGCTTTAAGAAGATTTAAAAAAAAAAAAAAAAACCAACTTCTGAGCAGCGGAAAAAATGGTTTGTGATTCAGGGGCTTCGGGCAATTCATCATGGAAATTGGGTTTCTTAGCAGACATCGTGTGAATCCTTTCGTCCCTGTCAACTTTTAATACATTACATTGAGAATGTAAATCGCGTTGGTGAGGGGGAGCGGAGAAAAAAAAGGGAGCGAGAGAAAAGAGAAAGCTTCCTCATTTTGGATTTAGTAGGGAGGAAGCATGAGGCCTGTAATTCATATTAACTAAATAATAAAAAAACTATATAAATATATAGATATGCAGGTATATCTGGGGAGGAAGTGGGAAGAAGTGAATGAGACAGAGTAAAATTGAAATCGTTTTATCCTTTTGAAGGGTCTTTAATGTGTGCTCCTTATAATTCATTTGAATTTCCTTTAGTTTTTATTCCTTCATGTTTGTTTCTTAGCTACATGAACAAACCCCACCCACTCTCCGAAAACAAACAAACAAACAAACAAAGGACAAAGACTTGTGGTCAGGGGTTCCCTGACTGAACAAAAGAGAAAAAGGAAACAGAATCTAATTCCTCGTTAATAGGGAATATTGGTGGGAGGGCTGGAACTTCTCCCCATCTCTGTCATCATGAGGATTGGGCAGAGCCCTTGACTGGCCTCCTCATTACCCAAGTGTTCCCCAACTTCATTCATTTCTTATTCTGAAGGTGTTTCATTCCCTCTAATTCAGTGGTTCACATGCATTTAGGGCTAGTGGGGATAAGATTAGCAGGTGCTTTGCTTACTGGTTCTGTAGAATGTTCTTCTGTCTATCTTTTCCTCGGCATAATTAGCTGTCATTTTGGCTCCCATATGGGTTTTTCACCAAATTCATTACAGAATTCCCTTAGTACCTTTCTTTTCAGTTTTCCTGGGTGATATCATGTCTCTCTGGTCCCCTAGAGCCTGAGGAGTTTCAGTTTGGCAAATTTCATCAGTGAATGTAATGGTTTCACTGCATTGGGCATCACTACAGCCAGGACTGGGTTGGATCTTCTAGGGCCATTTTCCTGTTGGTGTTCCTGACAAGGGGGGAAGATTAAGAGGGAGGAGGTGAAATCTGATTCTGTAGCTTCTTTCTTCCTATGACCCCAGCTCCCAGTTCAGTCTCATACCCACAGGCAATTATGCATTGTTTATTCCATAGTCTAGTCTGCTCTCAAAATGGAGTTGCAGACTGGCTTCTTATTTTTTTGATTTTTTAAAAATTTATTTTTATTTAAAATTTTTTTTTCTGGAGCCTTATACCTGAGGATTCTTATTGGTTTTTTGTTTGTTTTTTAATTTCAAAATATTACGGGAGTACAAATGTTTTTGATTACATGTATCGATTTTGTTATGCTTGAGGCAGTGTTTATAAGTGTGCCCATCACCTAGATAGTGTTCATTATACCCATTAAGTAGATTTTTGTCAATCCTCTCCTCCCTGCTCCCCCTGCTTGATTTCCACTGAATTTTACTTCTCTCTGTGCACATGTGTGCTCATGGGTTAGTTCTAATTTAATAGCGAGTATATGTGGTGTTTCTTTTTCCATTCTTTAGATACTTCACTTAGGATAATGGTCTCCAGTTCCAACCAAATTGTTGCAAAAGGCCTTAATTCATCCTTTATGGCCGAGTAGTAGTCCATGGTGTATATATACCACATTTTGTTAATCTACTCATGAACTGATGGGCATTTAGGGTTGATTCCACATCTTTGCTATTGTGAATTGTGCTGTGATAAACATTCATGTGCAGATGTCTTTTTGATAAAATGACTTCTTTTCCTTTGAGTAAATACTAGGTAGTGGGATTGTTAGATCAAATGGTAGGTTGACTTTTAGTTCTTTGAGGAATTGCCATACTTTTTTTCATGGCGGTTGTATTAATTTGCAGTCCCACCAACAGTGTAAGTGTTCCTGTCTCTCTGCATCCACGCCAGCATCTATTGTTTTTGGAATTTTTAATAAAAGCCATTCTAACTGGGGTAAGGTGATATCTTATTGTGGGTTTAATTTGTATTTCCCTGATAATTAGAATTCTTATTGTTTTTGTTCTATACAATCAGATAGGCAAGTGGGACAGGGGCCTGGAATCTCATTTTTGCTTTAGACCTCACATATTTTCAACTAATATTCCTTTTCTTTTTGCCACTGAAGAAAAGCCCAAATAAATAAAATAAGAAAGGCTCTTCTTAGAAACTGATGAAGAATTTTATGGAGCAATGCATCATAAAATTGTGGAAAAGAGGGACAGGTGCCACCCCCTTTGTGATGTTCAGAGATCATAATGGAATAAAACAGAGACTTATGCATGTGGAAAATGGATTGATATTTGAATTTACTTAAAAATTTAATTTAAAATTTATTTTTGTCAATGTAATATAGTTACATATTACTATTGAAAAACACATCCTCTGTCCCCTTCCACCCTTGAAGATGTTTCTTGTGATATTTTTGTCCACACATGTGAATGCTGCAGTTATTCTCTTCCTTATGCATGCATCCATCTTACACGGTATCCACTCACTTCTAGTATGGTAGTTGAAGACTCGGCTTTCTCCACTTGCTCCCCACGTCACTACCCCTCACCCTTTCAAACAGTTGTATCGTAATAGTGCTGACATTATGATGGCTATGCAGATATCACTCTCATTGGAGCAAAGTAGTGTACCATGGCTACATTTGCTTTCTCATTTTGTTTTCTTGATAACTGTACCTTATGTTTTTCAAACCTAGTCGGTATCCGTCAGTTCCTCAGTCCTCTATTGTGCTCCATGAAGACTGACTGCTCCCTAGGCTGCTGAAGGAGATTGTTGGGGGATTTCCTTTTCCTTTACTTCTGGACTGAGTCCCCTCTTCCCTGGATCCCTATGTCTTTTTTTTATGTTTTGGTTGACTCCTGTATGTAGCCAAAACATGTACTCTGGTAGCCTCCTAAGGGGTGGGGGTGTAAATGAAAAAAATTTGAGCTCTGTGTCTGATACCTTTATTTTATCCTTATGACTCATTGATGGTTTAGTTATTTATAGAATTATAGGTCGAAAGCCTTTTCCCTTAGACTTTTGAAAGCATTGTTCATGGTTCCCTGGCATTCAGTCTTGTTGGAAAGTAGGATGTCTTTTAGATTTTATTTCTTTCAATGTGACATATGTGTTTTTTTTCTCTCTCTGGGATATTTTAGGATCATCTATTTAACCTAATATTCTTAAATATTATGATGAGGCATGCTTTTATTCTTTCATTGTGCTGGTCTGTGGACCTTTTTAATCTGGAACCTCAAGTCCTTCAGTTCTTACATACTTTCTCTGAGAATTTCTTCTATTTTCATTTTGTTCCATCTGGATACCCTGGGTTAATTCTCTAATTTTCTCATTTGTTTTCTCTTAAGTTCTTTATCTTTTGCTCTATTTTCTGGGAAAGTCTCTTGATTTTATATCTACTAATTTTGAAGATTTTTAAAGCTTTTATCGTATGTTTTCTGGGGTTCTTTGGTCCAAAAAAACTTTCTAGTTCTTTGTCCCTTTTTCTTTTTTTATTTCAGCATATTACGGAGGTACAAATGTTTAGGTTACAAATATTGCCTTTGCCCCACCTGAGTCAGAGCTTCAAGCATGTCCATCCCCCAGATGGTGCTCACCGCACCCATTAGGTGTATATATACCCCTCCCCTACTTCCCCCTCCCACCTGCCTGGCACCTGATGTATGTTACTACTATATGTGCACTTAAGTGTTGATCAGTTCATACCAATTTGATGGCGAGTACATGTGGTGCTTGTTTTTCCATTCTTGTGATACTTCACTTAGGAGAATGGGGTCCAGCTCCAGCCAGGATAATACAAGAGGTGCTAGATCACCATTGTTTTTTGTGGCTGAGTAGAACTCCATGGTATACATATACCACATTTTATTAATCCACTCATGTATTGATGGACACTTGGGTTGTTTCCATATCTTTGCAATTGTGACTTGTGCTGCTATAAACATTCTAGTGCAAATGTCATTTTTATAGAATGTCTTTTTTTCTTTTGGGTAGATGCCCAGTAATGGGATTGCTGGATCAAATGGTAGTTCTACTTACACATCTTAGAGTTATCTCCATATTACTTTCCGGAGAGGTTGTACTATTTTGCAGTCCCACCAGCAGTGTATGAGTGTTCCTATCTCTCTGCAACCACGCCAACATTTATTGCTTTGGGACTTTTTGATAAAGGCCATTCTCACTGGAGATAAGTAATATCTCATTGTGGTTTTGATTTGCATTTTCCTGATGATTAGAGATGTTGAGCATTTTTTCATATTTTGGTTGGCCATTAGTCTATCTTCTTTTGAAAAGTTTCTGTTCATGTCCTTTGCCCACTTTTTGATAGGGTTCTTTGATTTTTCCTTGCTGATTTTCCTGAGTTCTACATAGATTCTAGTTATCAAACCCTTTATCGGATGTGTAGCATGCAAATATTTTCTCCCATTCTGTAGATTGTCTGTTTGCTCTCTTGATAGTTTCCTTGGCTGTGCAGAAGCTTTTTAATTTGATCAGGTCCCATTTATTTATTTTTGTTGTTGCCGTGATTGCCTTTGGGGTCTTTTTCATGAATTCTTTCCCTAGGCCAATGTCTATATGAGTTTTCCCAACATTTTCTTCTAGAATTCTTATAGTTTCATGCCTTAGGTTTAAGTCTGTTATCCAGCATGAATTGATTTTTGTGAGAGGTGAAAGGTGTGGATCCTGTTTCAGTCTTCTACATGTGACTATCCAGTTTTCCCAGGACCATTTATTGAATAAGGATTCTTTTACCCAATATATGTTTTTGTCTGCTTTGTCAAAGATTAGATGGCTATATGAGGATGGTTTTATATCTGGGTTCTCAGTTCTGTTCCATTGGTCTATGTCTTTGTTCTTGTTCATGTACCATGCTGATTTTGTTATTATAGCCTTGTAGTATATCATGAAGTCTGGTAAATTGATGCCTCCCAATTTGTTCTTTTTGCTTAAAATTTATTTTGCTATACAGGGTCTTCTCTGGTTCCATATGGAGTGTAGAATTATTTTTTGTATATCTGTGAAAAATGATGTTGGTATTTTAATAGGTATTGCATTGAATCTGTAGATCACTTTGGGTAGTATAGACATTTTAACAATGTTGATTCTGCTGACCCATGAGCATGGTATGGTTTTCTACCTGTTTACGTCCTCTGCTATTTCCTTCCTCAGTGTTTCATAGTTCTCCCTGTAGAGGTCTTTTACCTCCTTAGTTAAATATATTCCTAAGTATTTTATTTTCTTTGTTCCTATTGTGAAGGGTATTGAGTATTTGATTTCGTTCTCAATTTGACTGTTTTTGGCACATAGGAATGCTACTGATTTCTGTACATTGATTTTATAACCTGAGAAATTGCTGAATTTGTTTGTCAATTTTATGAGTCTCACAGCACATTCTTTGGGGTTTTCTAGATATAATATCACATCATCAGCAAAGAGTGAGAGTTTGATCTCTTCTGCCCCCATTTGGATGCCCTTAATTCCGCTCTCTTGTCTAATTGCTGTAGCAAGGACTTCCAGCACTATGTTGAGTAGAAGTGGAGATAGTAGGCACCCTTGTCCGGTTCCAGTTCTAAGTGGGAATGCTTTCAATTTTCCCCCATCCAATATGATGTTGTCTGTGGGTTTGTCATATATGGCTTGTATCATTTTTAGGTAAGTCCTGTCTATGCCTATTTTGTTAAGTGTTCTTATCATAAAAGGGGGCTGTATTTTGTCGAATGCTTTTTCTGCGTCTATTGAGATGATCATATGGTCTTTGTTTTTGCTTCTATTTAGGTGGTGAATTATATTTACAGATTTGTGTATGTTGAACCATCCCTGCATCACTAGGATAAAGCCCACTTGGTTGTGATGGATTATTTTTTTTTCCTTTTTTTTTTATTTCAGCAAATTATGGGTGTACAGATGTTTAGGTTATATGTGTTGCCCTTGGTCCTCCCCCCACCGAAGTCCGTGTTTCAAATATGTCCATCCTTCGGGTAGTGCGTATTGCACTCCTTGTGTATACAAATACCCGTCCCCTCCTCCCCCCTCCTCCCGCCGCCCTCCCCGTGGTACAGATGTTCAGGTTACGTGTGTTGCCCTTGGTCCCCCCACCAAGTCCGTGTTTCAAATATGTCCATCCTTCGGGTAGTGCGCATTGCCCTACTTGTGTATACAAATACCCCTCCCCTCCCAAATGCACATATCAGAACAACATCTATTGGATGCTGGGGAAGGGGGAGGGCGGTGGGAGGAGGGGGTGATGGATTATTTTTTTGATAGGCACCTGAATTTAGTTTGCTAGGATTTTTTTGAGAATTTTTGCATCTATATTCAGAAGGGATACTAATCTGTAGTTTTCTTCTTTTGTTGTGTCCTGTCTTGGTTTTGGCATGAGGATTATGTTGGCTTCATAAAAACACATTGGGGAGGATTCCTTCCTTCTCCATGTTGTGGTATAATTTCTGTGGATAGGCACCATGTCTTCTTTGTAGGTCTAGTAAAATTCAGGTGTGAAAGCATGTGGTCTGGGACTTTTCTTTTGAGGAAGGTTTTTATTGCTGCTTCAATTTTGGTACTTGATATCAGTCTCTTGAAGAATTCTATTTCTTCCTGATTGAGCCTAGGGAGGCTGTGTGTTTCTAAGAATTTGTCCATTGGTTCCACATTTTCACGTTTATGTGCATAGAGGTTTTTATAGTTTTCATAGATGATATTTTGTATTTCCATGGCATCAGTTGTAATTTCTACTTTTTCACTCCTGATGGAGCTTTTTAGAGTCCTTTCTTTTCTGCTTCTTGTTAATCTAGCAAGAGGTGTGTCAATTTTATTTTTTCAAAGAACCAAGTTTTTGTTTTATTAATCTTCTATATAGTTTTTTATTATCAAGTTCATTTAGTTCTGCTCTGTTCTGTGTTTCTATTCTTATGCTAGGTTTGGGTTTGGTTTTCTCATCCTTTTCCAGTTCTTTGACATAATTCATTAGATTGTTTATTTGTGATCTTTCTGTCTTTTGGGTGTAGGCATTTATGGATATTAATTTTCCTCTCAGGACTGCTTTGCCTGTGTCCCACAGATTTTGATAACTTGTGTCTCCTTTATCATTTAGTTCTAAGGATCTTTTGATTTCCATCTTGATTTCCTCCTTGACACAATAATTGTTCAGCAGAAGGTTGTTTAGTTTCCATGACTTTGTGTCGAGATGAGAGTTTCTGTTGAAGTTGATTTCTAATTTTATTCCACTGTGATCTGAGAAGATGCATGATATAATTTCTATTTTTTTAAATTTTTTCAGACATGCTTTATGGCCTAGGGTATGTCAATCTTAGAGAATGTCCCATGAGCTGACGAGAAAAACGTATATTCAGTGTTTTTTGGGTGGAATGTTCTGTAAATGTCATTTAGGCCCATTTTTTCTAGAGTTCTGTTTAAGTCCATTGTTTCTTTATTTATTTTCTGTTTGAAGATCTGTCCTGTTTTGTCAGAGGGGTGTTGAAGTCTCCGGCTATCAGGGGTTCGCAATGCCCCTGATATAACCGGGTCCCCGCGCAGTGTGCATTGCAAGAGATGGGAGATACAAAGACATGGGCACAAAAAGTAAGGTGAAAAGGTGTGGGGAAGTCGGGGGCCACCAGCATTCCCGTGAGCCATGTGGTACTACCTGAAGTCTAGCACCCATTTTTATTCTCTTTTTCATGTTATGGATTACAATGATTTCACGTGAAAAGCTCGTAGGTTAGCAGTAAAGCGTATAATCCAAACGGGAACAAAAGAGACCACATACTTCTTTCTACTTTATCTAGTTCCTCATTTACTGAGACATGAACTCAGGAGAGAGATATGAACCTTGCCTCAGGCTTAGAATAGCAAACTTCTCTTCTCTGCTGGGTTGACATCCTTTGATCATTCTCTTTGCCTTTGGATTACAAGTCAGGGTCCTTTTGCAGACATCCCTGATCGGTGGAATGTCCCCCTCAAGGTCGAGCAGCTTTTGCTCATTGAACTTACATGTCCACAGGTTGCTCTTTAGCAAAGTTCTGTCCCACTCCTGGGGTTCTCATGTCTCCACCCTAACCCTCAACATCTCCCCCTTTTTTCTTTGCTGTGAGTCTTTATCTGTAGATGCAGGAACACATAGCTTGTTACTAAGCACAACTATGCCTTAAGATATGTATAGATAGTATCTCTGAACTCAGCATCTGTGGCCCATTCGATTGAGGAAAAAAGAGGTTAGTACTTCTTATTGGGAGGTTAGCTTCCCATTAACTGAGGCGTTCTACTGAGAAAGGGGAGGGAAGGAACTCAACCTGGTGTTTTTTAAGAATTGGAGCCTGACGTCCTTTCTCCCAGGCTGACATTTTGTAATCTTCCTTTACAGCCGTGGGTGGCTTTCATGTCAAGCTGCTCCGTGGCTTTTAAGGCATGAGGCCCCTCAGGCTTTAAGGTGAGAGTCTGCTTTGCTGTACTCCCACATTGCTGGAATGTCCCCCAACTAGGCAGTTAACTTCTGCCCTTATCTCTGGCTCCTGCTCAGGCAGCATTCCTTCACCTTCTCTCCTCCCATGGCCTCAGAAATGGGTCCCTAAGCCCTGGTGGTCTTATCCCCATCATCTGGCTATTACGGTGTTGCTGTTTTTACATTGATTTTACCATGATTTTACATTGGTGAGTATTTATTGTGCTGATCTTTGTGTAACACTGTTTTGAGTACTTCCTGGAGAATAGGTCTGTCTTGATGAATTCCCTCAGTCTTTGCTTGTCTGAGAACCTCTTTATTTCTACTTGGTGTACAAAGCTTAGTTTTGCACAGTACAGGTTTCTAGGGCAGACATTATTCTGTTTCAGAGAGTAAGAATGCAGCCCCAGTCTCTTCTTGCTTGTAAGGTCTCAGTTGAGAAGTCTGCCGTTATTCTGTTGGGTTTTCCTTTGTAGGTTACCTGCTTCTTTCACCTTAAAGCTTGTAGGAGGGCCCCTTTTGTGGTTATTTTGGTCAGTCTGATGACTGTGTATCGTGGTGTCTTCCTATTTGTGATGACTCTCCCAGGAGTCCTTTGAACTTCTTGTACTGGATATCTAGACTCTTAGCAAGGCCTGGGAAATTTTCCTCCATTATATCCTCAAATAGCTTATCCAACCCTTGTGTATTTTCTTCTTCACCCTCAGGGATGCCTATAATTCTCATATTAGGCTTCTTCACATAATACCACATTTCTTGTAGGTTTTTCTCTTTTCTGTTATTTCTCTGTTCTATCTCTGTGACTGACTTATTGAATTGAAAGGTATTATCTTCAATCCCTTAGATTCTTTCTTCTGTTTGATGTACCCTGTTCTTGAGGCTTTCCACTGTGTTTTGTAATTCCTTCAATAAATTCTTCATTTCCTGGTGTTTGGTTTGATTTTTCTTTAATATTTGAATTTCCTTAGTGAATTTTTCTTCAAAGTCCCGAATTTTTTTGTGGTTTCTTTGTGTTGGTTATCCATTTTCTCTTGCATGTCATTGAATTTTCTTACAATCCATGTTCAAAATTCTTCTTCTGTTATTTTAGTGTTCTGAATGTGGTTGATGTCCATTGCTAGAGAGCCGGTGTTCCCCTTTGGGTGTGGCTTTCTGTTTGATTCTTCATACTTCCAGAGTTCTTTTGTGGGTTCCTTCTCATCTGGATCAGTTGTTCCTTCTTGCCTTTAGATTTTCGTTTGGATAATGACATGCCTTGTTTAGTCTCTGAGCCAGTAGGTGGCGTTTGTGGGTGACATTCGACCACACTCTGTGTGATTAGTCAGTAGTTGCAACAAAAAGGTGTGAAAATTGACCTCCCTGTCAGTAGGTGGCACTTTCTGGGAGGGGCAAGCTGCAGTGTTCTTTTGGGTCCCGTTACCAGCTCCGGTTCCTCTTGAGAGGCACTGTATTGCGTCAGTTGGCTGGTTGGGTCCTGGGACTTCCAAGTGTGTTCTTATTCTCTGCCTCAGTGGGGTCAGGTGAGGGAGTCAGGCTGGGTGGGACTGGGTTGGGTGAGCCTGCCCTCAAGCTCCACAAATGCTGTTAGCAGGGGTCAAAGGTCTGTTCTCTACTTCTGGGCAGAGCTGCCAGGGAGGGGCTCAAATGGCCCCTCTCAGCCAAAAAGTCTGCGTGTGGGGTGGGGCTGAGACCTGCAGTCTGGAGCAGGCCTTGCTCCTTTCCACGCTCCCCTATTCCTCAGTTTCTCCTGTGCCTCTGCCAGCAGGCAGGACCTCAAGCCAGTGGATCTCCCCTGGCTATGATGCGGGCCAGGACGTTCCCTGCCCAGGATCACAACCTTAGCTGGGACCACGGCCCTCCTATGGAAGGAGGGTTGCCTTTCAAGCATGCTCATCTGTCCCTGAAGGCACACACAGCTCAGTAGCCTTGTACACAAATATTCCTTCTGTGCCCCCAGGCAATGCAATCGAGACCTGGGTGCTCGGAATCTGGTCAGCAGGCCTGTCCCATGAGCCTCAGAGATCAGTTCCTGAGCCTGCCATGGAGAAGAGTGCTGCTCTAAAGTCACCCATGGGGTGCCCAAGCTGGATCAATGTCTCTGCACCTTGGGATTTGTCCCACTCTCCTGGAGTCACCAGGCAAGCAGCGCCTGGGAGGGCTGGTGGGTAGGGAGCTGTCAGTCTGAGTACGCCTCAGTCTGCTGTAGGGCCCCAAAAGGAAAGGTCCCATTCCCTGAAGATGCCTCCTGGTGGTGGCTACATTGTCTCCCTTGGCAGCCATGGGTAGGGAAGGGGAAGGGGAGAATGAAGCAATATGGCGCCTGCCCATTGGCTTGGGTCTGCGGTGCAGGAGGTGCCCCGAGGGAGCTGGGAGCCTGGTGCCCTGTCTGCAAGAGGCTCACCACTCATTGGCGGAAGCCATCTCTGGGCTGGTGTTACCAGGTCTCTCCAGCCCGTCAGGAGCCCACCAGCAGTCCAAGATGCAAGGGAGGGGAAATTTAACTGCTCTACCTGCCCTTGTCACGGGTCTCCAAGCCTTTCAGGGACCTTTCTCCTTCAGTTCTCCTCCACTTCTTCTCAGGGAGTCTCCTGTAGCTTCAGGCACCCTTCCTTCCAACCCTCATCTGATCTATGTTTGTCTGCCTGTTTATTTTTTTTTTTCACTTCTAAAATCTATCTTTGTTGTAGAGACACTCTGGTTGATGGTTTTTCTCATCTGCCATCTTGCCCAGCTCCCTTATTATCTTGAAATATGAAAAAGAAATGATCAAGCTTACATTACAACAGATACCACAGAAACACAAAAAATCATCAGGGAGTACTATAAACATCTCTACATGTACAAAGTAGAAAACCTAGAGGAAATAGATAAATTCTGGTAAACATACAACCTCCCAAGCTTGAACCAGTAAGAAATAGGAATCCTGACTATACCAATAATGAATAGTGATATTGAATCACTAATAAAAATCTCCTAACAAAAAAGCCCAGAACCAGACAGATTCATAGCTGAACTTTACCAGATATACAAAGAGGAACTGGTACCACTGCTATTGAAACTGTTCCAAAAGATCAAGAAGCAGGGAATCCTCCCCAACTCAGTCTCTGAAGCCAGTATCACCCTGATATCAAAGCCAGGAAGGACACAACAACAACAAAAAACTACAGACAAATATCCTTGATGAACATAAATACAAAAATTCTCAACAAAATAGTAGCAAACCAAATTCAACAGAGTATCTAAAAGGTAATACACCCTGATCAGGTGAGTTTTATTCCAGGGATGCAAGGATGGTTCAACATATACAAGTCAATAAATGTGATTCACCACATAAACAGAATTAAAAACAAAAACAAAAAACATATGATCATCTCAATAGATGCAGAAAAAGCATTTGATACATTCAGCATTACTTCATGATAAAAAGCCTCAACAAAGGTCCGGATGGATTAAAGATATAAATGTAAGACCTGAAACTATAAAAATGTTAAAAGAAAACCTAGGGAAATTTTCTCTCTATATTAGCCTAGTCAGAATTTATAACTAAGTCTTCGAAAGCAAACACAGTGAAACCAAAAATAGGCAAATGG
Organism: Propithecus perrieri; assembly: GCA_963574695.1. NCBI lineage: Eukaryota > Metazoa > Chordata > Mammalia > Primates > Indriidae > Propithecus > Propithecus perrieri. The sequence continues at coordinate 4,154 of CAUYRB010030969.1, read as the reverse complement.
GGCTTAATTAAACTAAAAGCTTTCACACAGCAAAAGAAGTAATCAACAGAGTAAACAGACAACCTAAAAATGTAAGAAAATATTTGCAAAATATGCATGTGAGAATGGGCTAATATCCAGAATTTATGAGCAACTCAAACAACTCAACAAGAAGAAAACAACCCCACTAAAAACTGGGCAAAGGACATAAACAGACATTTTTCAAAAGAAGGCATACAAATAGCCAACAAACATATGAAAAAAGGCTCAACATCACTAATCATTGAAGAAATGCAGATTGAAAGCACGATGAGATATCATCTTACACCTGTCAGATTGGCTCTTATTAAAAAGTCAACATCTTATTAAAAACAGATGTTGGCGAGAATGCGAAGAAAAAGGAATGCTTATACACTGTTAGTGGGAATGTAAATTAGTATAATTTCTATGGTGTATAGTATGGAGATTTCGCAAAGAACTAAAAAATAAATCTGCCACTTGATCCAGAAATTTCACTACTGGGTATCTACCCAAAGGAAAAGAAATTATATAAAAAAGACAGTTGTACTCATATGTTTATTGCAGCATTATTCACAATAGCTAAGTCATGTAATCAACCTAAGTGTCCATCAACAAGATATAGAATAAAGAAAATGTAGTATATATACATGGACTAGTATTCAGTCATAAAAATAATGAAGTCATGTCTTTTGCAATAACATGCATGGAACTGGAGGCCATTATCTTAAGTGAAATAACTCAGGAACAGAAAGTCTGGTAATGCATGTTCTCCTTAGAAGTAGGAACTAAACAATGTGCACATGTGTACAAACAGAGTGGAATAATAGACATTGGAGACTCCAAAAGTTGGGTGGGAGGGGGTGAGAGATGAAAAATTCCCTATTGGATGCAATGTGCACTATTCTCCTGATAGGTACACTAAAAGTTCAGAATTCACCACTAATACTATATATACACACAAAAAACTGTACTAGTACTCCCTGAATCTATAAAAATTAAATGTAAATATTTTATTTCATTTGAACATTAAATTTATCCTGCCTTGTTAAAAACTAACTATTAACATCTACCATAAAGAGGTTTTAGAATGTTGGTAGGAATTATATAAGTCTGAGAAAGAGGTACCTGCATCTTGCCTTTGACAGGTAGCTCTGTGTGAATACTTCTGTACTTGTAGTTATGTTCAAAGAATATTACCAGGTTAGGAAGATTTCTAGAAAACATGAGCAAGAGTCCCATAGCAAAGTTTTTCAGATATATTAAAAAAATCACAATATTTGTCCTTAGGCCACATATAGTTTAGTTGGGGAAAGTGATGAGAAAAACTAACAAAAATAGAGAACATAGAGGAAATGAAGTTCCTTAAACCAGGCTCTATTCTGATGTTATAAAAGTAACACATATTTGTTGTAGAAATCTTCAAAAAATATAAAGAAGAAATCAATATATCAGTAAATAATCAATAACTCATCCCCAACTCCCAAGTTAACCACTTTTATCATTTTGGTCCATTTATTTTCTTCGTACCACATTGCTCTACATTAATTGAGATCATATTGACAAAAAATTTTATTTTCCATTTTCATTTAACATTCTTTTTACTTGAAAATTTCCCCCATGTCATTAGAATTATTTGTAAACATCTCTGACGACTGCATAATAATCAATTTAATGACTATAGAGGTTGAACATCCCTAATCCAAAAATCTGAAATGCAAAATGCTCAAAAATCCGAAATTTTTTGAGCACTGATATGATACCACAAGTGGAAAATTCCACAGCTGACTTCATATGATGTGTTGCAGTCAAAACTTTGTTTCATGAGCAAAAATATTAAAAGTATCGTATGAAATTATCTTCAGGCTATGTGTATATGTTGTATATGAAACATAAATGAATTTCATATTTATACATGGATTCCAAAGCCAGAATATCTTATATGTATGCAGATATCCCAAAATATGAAAACATTTGAAATCTGGTCCCAGGCATTTTGGGTAAGGGATACTCATCCAATACTATGATTTACTTAACCACTTTTTTATTGTTAGACACTTAGGCTACTTATTTTTCATATTACTATTATAAATAAAGTGTGATAAACCTTTTGGGCATGAATCTTTGCGTTTGGGATGTTTTTTAAAGCGTAGATTTAAAAAGTAGATTTAAATTTTTGATATCTGTCATTTAATTGCTTTCCAAAAGTATTGTATGACTTTATGCTCCCACCAATATTGTATGTAATTATTAAAGATGGAATATTTTTAAAATGTTTATTAGCTGTTTATATTCTCTCTTTTGTGAATTGTTTGTGTTGTTTGCTCATTTTTCCTTGACATAATTTCTAACATATTTATTCTAGAACCAAAGAACCGCAGAAAGAAAATTTCAACTCAAAGCGCCACAGGAGCACTCATTAGTGAGGTAGTGAGGAAAACCACGCCAGAAACATATCCTTATGCCTTTAATATTATTTATAACTATGTTAACAAACTGGTGATGATAAGTGCTGTTATTGAGAACCATTGTTGTTCTCAACAGAAATAAGGAATGAATTAGCGAGCAAAAACTAAAAAAGAGATCTGATTGCTATAGGATCAGGTTAGAATATAAAACTTTTTCAGAGGAGGTGAGTCTTGAAACGTGTTGAATGAAGTCGTGGTTATTATTTCATTCATTCAACACATATTTATTGTGCAATTTTCTATATGGTAGGCACTGTTCTAGGAACTGGAGTATAGCAGTGGGCAAAACAGACCGAATTCTCTGCCTTCTTAGAACTTTAACATTCCAGACCCTTGCTACTCAAAGTGTAGCCCATAGACCAGCATCATAGCATAACCTGGGATCTTGTTAAAAGTGTAGATTTTTAGATGCAACTTTAGACTTCCTGAATCTGCATTTTAACAATACTCCCAGGTAATTAGCATACATATTAAAGTTTGAGAAGCACTGATCTAGTGGATTTGATAGGCAGTAGAAGAGTAGTCTGGGAAGAAATAGCATGAGCAAAGGTATGGAGGTTAAGACTTAACAAATTACATATATTTATTTTTTAATTAAACCCCACTTTGACTTCAAGTGTATATAGAATTGCAAATTGTTATCCGACATTATAATACAGAGGTAAAACCAAACACACAATAAACTGATGTTAAGGAACCTAACCTGAAAAAGAAACACAGTAATATGGAATTGCAAAACAAGAATAATAGACACATTTACCCATAAAATCCTGTATGCAACATAAATGTAACATTAAAAAAGAATTTGTTTAGATAACTATAAGTGGACAAAATATATTGAGGGTGTTGAAAAGATCAATTTGGTAGAGAGGTAAGAAAGGTTTACTAAGTGATAAGATTTGTGGGGGCTTGAATGATAAAAGCTTAGATTTCATCCATCTTTCCTCAGGTAGAGTTTTTCAGTGGACAATTGGATATTGAATCTAAGATTCAGAAGAGAAGACAAGACAGGAGATATATATTAACATTTGAGAACTGGCAAAGTAGAGGTGAGATTGGAAGCTATAGGTGTTCCTAGGAAGAGGTTTTAGAGTGTGACAAGAGGGAACTAAGAGGAAAACTTCATGAAATACCAACATTTAAGATGCAGAAAGGAGAGGAAACCATAAAGGAGACTGAAAAAAATTACCCAGAGGTAGAATGGGAACTAGAAGAGCTAGTCCTAAAGCTAAGGGTATAAAGAGTTTCAAGGAATAAAAAGGGATCTACAGTGTCTATTACAATAGAGAACTTAAGTAAGATAAGGTATGAAAAATGATTATTAGATTTGAAAATTAGGAGGTCATTGGTGACCTTAGCAAGATCATTTTTAGTGGAATTATGGGAAGGAAAGCCATAATGCATTCATTTAAAATATAAATGGGAGGTAAGAAGTAGAGATTATGAAAGTAGATTCTTTCAAAAACATGTATTTGAATGGGGAAGAATAATGTAGAACCCAACTGTGGAGAGGAGATCAATCTCTCTCTCACATTCTCTCTCAGCTTGTTTTTTTTTTTTTTTTATTATTCCAGGGTTTTGTGAGGGTACAAACATTATAGTTACACTTTATGTCTTTGCCTCACCCAAATGCGGGTTAAAGGCATGCCCTTCCCTCCCTTTAGTGCTCCCCATGTCCTTTAGTTGTAG
>CAUYRB010030966.1:0-36903 GCA_963574695.1 Propithecus perrieri | reverse complement strand
GCTGCGCCTCGTGGGATACAGCCGCTACTGTCTTTCAGAGACGCCCTTCCGAGTATAACAGCATTCGAAATGCAAACCAACACGTTCACATATTCTTTCAGGGCAAAGCTCTGTAAAACTCTTAAGACAAATCCTGTCCCAAAACACGTTTAATACTAATTCATGGAGCGACATCCATGGTTAATGATTCCATTGATTAAATTTCCTCTCCCTCTGGTTCTCCTGCTCTGCCTCTCTACCTACTCTCTTCACATTTTTATTAAATCTTTCAAAATAATAAAGACATTTGGGGAAATTTATGGTAAATATAAACCATGAGGACCACATACATTAAAAGGTCTAATTGTATATCCTTGCTTTACTATAGATAGGTGAGTTGGCTCTTACTTGATGACCAATATTCAATTTCAGCTTATTAGCTTGTTTCATTTCTTTCTTAAAATTATGTCATTATTCTGATTCACTTCTCACACAAATCCTAAGGGGAATTACTTAGTCTGTAAAGGGCTCCATCAACTTAATTATTGATATAGGCTGAGAATTGTTCAGATCTCTATTCCCAATATTGTAGATATACCAAAAACAAAGCAATTGAAAAATACACATTTGTCACATATGATCACTATTTACTATTATATAACGATTCAAAGGCCGTAGAAGAGAATGAAAAATGTGTTTCCTAATAGTATGATGCTATAATTATAACTACATCCAAGCTTTTGTTGTTTCCCAATTTATCCATGTACTCATTAACTATCCAAATTTTGTATTCTATGATAACAGGCTCAACTACACACGCAGATGACTGTGGCCTTATCTAAAACTACAAAGACGTTCTTAAATGAGCCTAAGGAAATCTTAGTGCTACAATGTCAACAGTGCATAATAGTAAAAATAGTGGATGAAAACTTTTTTTGATAGAAATCAAAATGAAAAATCCTCTGCTATGGGTCTATTGACTTCTGTTGTTTAGGATGTCCAGTAAAAATGCAAATCAAGCTTAGAGAATAAAATACTAGTCATCGCTATGCACACTAACATTTTCCCTCTTGGATTTTAAATAATTTCAGAAATAAATTGAATGTCATTTATATCCTTTTTAAGAAGACAGGTCTGCTGCTATTTTAACCAATATTTCATTGTAAGATTTGCATTGCTTTCTTCCCTATTTTTCTCACTTCACATTTCTATTAACTTTAATTGATTTTACCTTATTTGCAGGTTTATTTGAAAAACAGTAAAAGGAATACTAGCTTAGTAAATATAATTTTCTTAGCTATAGCATTAGTGTGTGTTTTGAAAAAGATAAGTAAATAATTCTTTCTTTGCTATTTAAACAAAGAGGTCTAACATATTTCCAGATGTCTTAGAAATATGAAGCTATTTGTGCCCCTGTATTTAAGATTTTTACAGGGGCTTATTCTGTTAGAAAGAAAAAAAAACTGCTTCACAAAATCCAATTAAATTTCCCAAAATAAGAAAATATTTTACTGGATTTTGGAAAAGCAAGAAAACGCTTAGTATATTACCTAACACATCCAGAAGATTGTAGATAACATCCTGTGAACAAACCTGCTATTTTTTTCTCCTTTTTTTTTCAATAATTCCCTCGTCCCAATGGTTTCAGACAAGTCAGAGATAATCTATCCTGATTTATGTATTTTTTAAGCTAAATAGAAATTCTCCTAGTCATAGCTCTCGGTCCAAGGTAGGTTTTTTTTTTTTCCATCATATATAAATTTTAGAAGCACTAAAGAAATAACTTGTTGAAACAAACTTGGATTCATATATATCTAGATAGAGCATGTTTATTGAATTCTATGTTTTTTTTTTCTTTTTTTATTTCAGCATATTACGGGGCTACACATGTTTAGGTTATGTATATTGCCTTTGCCCCATCCGAGTCAGAGTTTCAAGCACGTCCATCCCTCAGACAGTGCGCACCTCACCCATTAGGTGTGAATATACCCATACCCTTCTCCCACCTCCTACCTGTCCAACACTCAATTAATGTTATTGCTATATGTGTTGATCAGTTAGTACTAATTAGATGGTGAGTACATGTGGTGCTTATTTTTTCATTCTTGTGATACTTCACTTAATAGAATGGGCTCCAGCTCCATCCAGGATAATACAAGAAGTGCCAGATCACCATTGTTTTTTTGTGGTTGAGTGTAAATCCATGGTATATATACTGCATTTTATTAATTCACTCATGTATTGTTGGACACTTGGATTGTTTCCACATCTTTTCAATTGTGAATTGTGCTGCTATAAACATTCTAGTTCAGATGTCTTTTTTATAGAATGTCTTTTTTTCCTTTGTGTAGACATCCAGTAATAGGATTGCTTGATCTACATTTAAAAAAAAAATAAAAAATAGACTAATAAACATTAATCAAATTTAAAAGCATAAACAATAAACTGATCAGTATGCTTATATTGAGAATGATCCCTTCACCAAATGCCTTGAGGAGGTAGGAATATTTATATCACATTTGGGAAAGGAATAAGAAGTTCAAATATAAAAATGTTTATTTCTTTAAATGTAATGGGAACATGTAGTCTAAAATTAACTACAGATGATACACATTTTGTAGGGAAATGAATATTAATATAAATTTTTTGGATTAAATCTCTACTTATACAATCTTTATTCATAATTATCAAAGTCCAAATATATCTTCAAAAAGAAGAATACACATTTTGCTTAGACTTGAATCAAAAGCATTGGCAACACATTTATGTTCCTATCGGCAGTTTAATGAGTTTAAAGAAAATTTAAAAGATAAAATCAACATTCAGAATATTATTAACTCTCTGAGTGTCTCCTGTCACTTTTATGTGTGTATGTATATCTCTGTGTATAAAGATGTGCGTGTGTACATATATACACACACAATGTATATACGGAGGTCTGTCCGGAAAATATCAAGCCATGTAATATGAAAAACAGAGACATTTATTGAAGAAGATACAAGAAACATTGTACATAGGACAATGACTTCTCAGTCTCCTTCAAAGTAGGCACCTAGGGACCTCACACGTTTCTCCCAGTGTCTCTTAACCCAACCTGTACACGTTCAACATTCTCAGGTGTTCTGCTTGTTGCAGGCCTTCCAGAACGTGAATCACTTTCAACAGATTCTCAACCATCTTTGAAGAGTTGTGCCACACTTTTATTTGCACTGCACTCATTGCATTGTCCCAGAAATCCTTCTGAATCATTCAAATAGTTTTCACAACGGAACGTTCAAGCTTAACAGAAAATTTGATGCAGATTTGTTGCTCTACTCACTTAGTCCCCTTTGAATGTATCGGCCACAAAGTACACTTGCTCACTCAATGGCATCCAGCACCCACTGAAGCCATCATTGTTCATGCATATGCATCCTAGTCCACTCACCTTGGCTGTCAGGTTACATCAATACCATGCTAACCATTCTCGTTATATTAACAATGGCTGGATACTTTACAGACAGGCCTTGCATATGTGCATGTATGTCTACATAATAAATATTTTAGAAATGGGTGCAAAATATTTTAATTAGGTGCAAAATAATTTAAATGAAACAAGGGTTATTTCTAATTTAGTAAAATTAAGTTAAAATGTATGATTTATCTCGCAGCATAGTTTTCAGGGCCGAAATTTATAAATGTTTCTTATAGAATAAGGTAACATGAAAAGGAAAAAAATCCTTATTTATAAATTGATTAACATCTTTTCTCTGCAGTGGCTTATGTGTGATATTAAGTACACTGAAGTTTAAATTAGTGTTAAGATTTGTGACCATAAAATGCAACTTCATTTAGTGAAAATTCTTTCTGAATTATTTTATATGAATGAATTATAAAAGAAAAAAACACATTAAGAAACTTTTATCAAATGAAGTACTTGAACTAATTAGATCACAATAGATAACAAAAATGATATCAATGTATTATGAAAGTAAGAATCATATATCAAATTGGTATAAATAACCTAAGCAGTAAGTTTTAGGGAATGTGTTTTTTGAATACCTCTGTGTTGTTCAAACATGTGAAAGTCTGAACTAATTGAATCAAGTTGAGTTTCAATATTAGTTTTATAACCCTGATTATGTGTAGCATGCATAAACAAGAAAGATGGGAATTTAAGTGAAAAAGTGAGATATCTATAATAGATGTTATACATAAATTTGCAGGCTATTTAAAATGTCTGACTTCCTAATACTAACTTTTTAGAGCTTCATTCAAAAATATTTACTCAGAATATTCCATGTACCATCTCTACTATTTTGTGTGGCGTTAATGAGCTATAAGGCATAAGTCTGATTTTTTTCTCCCTAATGCATCTGAAGTGTAATGCATTTTTACCTTTGAAACTATTAGAAATAAATGGCAATGTATGTACTTGAGTTTGTAGATTATGAAATTCAATAATATATTCAGGAAGTGAGAAATGATTGGAAATGAGTTAAAACTAGTTAAATTGATTTCTTATGGCAAAACTTCAGCTTTAGTTTGGATGTACAGTAAAAGCATAACAGGATAGGTGAAAACCAGAACCATGACAATTACAAGAGCAAAGAAACAAGAGCAAAGAGCAACACAAGTGGAGATCTGGGAAGAGCAAACCAATTCCAAAGTAAAGGAAACTTGTAGGTTTCTTAGCAGTTGACCCATGTTGAGTAGTGACTGTGATAGTTAATTTTATGGGTCAACTTGGCTGGGCCACAGTGTCCACATATTTGGTCATTATTCTCTGTGTTTCAATGAGGTTCTTTCTGGATGAGATTATCATTTAAATCAATGGACTTTGAGTAAAACACATTGCATCCATAATGCAGGTGGATCTCTTCCAGTCAGTTGAAGGCCAGAATAGAACAAAACGATTGACCTTCCCTGAGCAAGAAGGAATTCCACCACAGGTAGTCTTTTTTTTATTATTTTTTTTATCCAGCATATTATGGGGGTACAAATGTTTACATTACATATATTGCCTTTGCCCCACCCAACTTAGAGCTTCAAGCATGTCCATCTTCTGACAGTGCACACTGTACCCATTAGGCGTGTATATACCCATCCCCTACCTTCTCCCCTCTCCCATCTGCCCAACACCAATGAATGTTATTACTATTTGTGTACTTAAGTGTTGATCAATTAATACCAATTTGATGGTGAGTTCATATGATGGTTGTTTTTCCATTCTTGTGATACTTCACTTAGTAGAATGGGTCCTAGCTCTATCCAGCATAATACAAGAGGTGCTAGATCACCATTATTTTTTGTGGCTGAGTAGAACTCCATGATATACATATACCGCATTTTATTAATCCCCTTATGTGTTGATGGGTACTTGGGTTGTCGCCACATCTTTGCAATTGTGAATTGTGCTGCTATAAATATATAAGTTCAGATGTCTTTTTTTTTGTAGAATGTCTTTTGTTCTTTTGGGTAGATGCCCAGTAATGGGATTGCTGGATCAAATGGTAGCTCTACTTGTAGTCTTTGAGGTATCTCCATATTACTTTACACAGAGGTTGTACTAGTTTGCAGTCCCACCAGCAGTGTACGAGTGTTCCTATCTCTCCGCATCCACGCCAATATTTATTGTTTTGGGACTTTTTGATAAAGGCCCCCCATTCTCACTGGAGATAAGTGGTATCTCATTGTGGTTTTGATTTGCATTTCCCTGATAATTAGAGATGTTGAGTATTTTTTTATATGTTTGTTGGCCATTCATCTATCTTCTTTTGAAAAGTTTCTGTTCATGTCCTTTGCCCACTTTTTGATAGGGTTGTTTGATTTTTTTCTTGCTGATTTTCCTGAGTTCTATATATATTCTAGTTATCAGCTCTTTAGCAGATGTGTAGCAATGTGAATATTTTCTCCCATTACATAGGTTGTCTGTTTTCTCTCAAGATAGGTTCCTTGGCTGTGCAGAAGCCTTTTAATTTGATCAGGTCCCATTTATTTATTTTTGTTGTTGCTTTGATTGCCTTTGGGATCTTCTTCATAAATTCTTTGCCTAGGCCAATGTCTATAAGAGTTTTTCCAACATTTTCTTCTAGAATTCTTATAGTTCCACGCCTTAGGTTTATTTACTATGAGATAGTAGATAACAGACTTTTGTGAGAGGTGAAAAGTACAGATCCTGTTTCAGTCTTCTACATGTGGCTATCCAATTTTCCCAGCACCATTTATTGAATAAGGATTCTTTTCCTCAGTGTAAAAACAAAAAGTGGGCAAAGGACATGAATCCCTGAACCAAGCATTTCACCAAAGACTATCACTAGATAAAATAGATTTTAACTCAAAAACAGGGGAAAAGTAAGACAAAGGAAAACTTGGTATTATGATAAAAGGATCAATTCAGCAAGAGGATATAACAAGTCTAAAGATATATTCACCCAACACTATGCATCTAGATTCATAAAACAAATATTACTAGAGCTAAAGAGAGAGAGAGCAATACAACAATGGTGGGGAATTTTAACACCCTACTCACAGCACTAGACAGATCATCGAGACAAAAAATCAACAAAGAAACATTGGACTTAAGACCAAATGAACCTAACATTTACAGAACATTCTACCCAACAACTGTAGAATATACATTCTTCTCATCAGTACACGGAAAATTCTCCAAGATAGACCATTTATTTGTTAGGCCACAAAACAAGTCTCAACACATTTTTAAAAATTGAAATCATACCAAGTATCTTCTCAGACCACAGAGGAATAAAACTACAAAATCAGCAGCAAGAGGAACTTCAAAAACTATACAAATACATAAAAATTTAAAATAAATTCTCCTGAAAGACCATGGGCTCAATGAGGAGATTAAGATGAAAATTTATAAAACATTTGAAACAACTGTAAGTAGTAACACAGTATACCAAAATCTCTGAGATACAGTAAATCAAACCAAAAATTAGCAGCAGTGAAAAATAACAAAGATCAGAGCAGAACATATAAAATGTAGACCAAAAAACCAATACAAAGAATGAGTGAAATGAAAAGTTGTTCTTAGAAAAGTTATGCATGTAACAAAATTATAGTTTTACTCCATAAATTTATACTGAAAAAAGACATAGAAATGAAACTATGAAGGAATTTCTACAATTAACAAAGCAAGATTGAAATAGAATTTCATGATTGAGTTTTGTTTTTGGTTAAAAAATGATTTTATTGCTTGAATTCATAGACAAATTTATGCAACCAGGGCAGAGGCTGTGGATGACTCATACTTCCAATTGGGAGGAAGAACTCGCTTGGTCATATAATATCGAGCCAATCGATGAATTCAGATATCAGAATCAGACAGAATTTACCATCTTTATCCTTCCTATTCTTCTCAAGATGCTTTCGAACAGCAACTGCTTTCTTAATTAAGTGGTAGAAATCCTCAGGAAAATCAGGAGCAAGTCCTTTAGACTTAAGGATTCTCAAGATTTTATTTCCTGTCACAACACGTACTTGTGCAATGACATATGAGTCCCTCAGGATCACGCCTGAAAAGGGAATCATATAATGTAATTTCCAACACCAAACACAAACTGGAGCTTGTGATGTCAAGGCTCAGATCAAAGCACTTTCCAAGTTTCTTGTGTGTGACATGGGATCTCCTTTTATATATCACAGAAACCAATAGGAGAATGCATGAAAGCTCATGAGTTTTTAATTTCTCTGTTTCCTAGATATGTACATGTCAGAAAATTATGAGCTGTATTTTCATATTGTATTAAAATTTTAATTTAATTCACTTGACAGTTTATTTTTAAAATAATTCTGGCTTTATTATCTCTGAAAAGACTAGGCAAATTGAATTTTCCTTAAAAGTTACTCTAGTAAATCAATTATACATATAAAACTCTGTTTAAAAATATATTATAGCAAAAGAAATGAAAGGGGACCAAAAAGATTCTTTCAAGTTTTTGTTTTAGAGAAAGATCATTTTACAATTGTAGAAAAGCAAGGATAAAGACAGTTCAAGTTGAAAATGTGTTTACTTGAAGCTTTATCTAGAAAAATTTTAAGTCAACTTCACTAAGAATAAATGTTCAAAGTATTGGAAGTGGAAAAATGGCAGTGTTTGGTGAATGTGAACAGTGATGAAACATATGGTTGAAATATGCTGGGTTAGTACAAGTGGGCAAAGCCTAAGGATAGTCATACATACCTAAAACAAAGCGATGCGTTTAGACACATATTGTATGGAGCATAGTTAAGATATAGAAGAGACAGCTTAGGGTTTTGATTAAACAACAGGATTGTGAAACATTTGCCTGTGTTGTTGTTCTGCTTCTGACATTCATTACACAAGTGTCCCCTTTGTAGAGCTGTATGCCTCAGTTTGCCCATCTGTAAAGTGGAGATGATACCTCTAAAGACATTTGAGGATTAAATCAATCATGTGATCTGAAGAACTTATGAACGTCCCTTGAAATATTTATACTCAATAAATACTATTCATAAATATATATGTGTGTTTTATTCCTTAATATTAAGGGCAATAATACTTGGCAATAAATTGAATACCAAAGTTACAAGATAACAAAATATTAGACAACGGGCCTCAATAATACATTTACAAAAGCTTTAAGAACTGTATAAAATGTGTGTAATATGTATATACAATTTTCTTGAGTTTTATTCTATCATTCCAACATCAGATAGCCACAAAAACTGCCCTAATAAAAACTTACAATTGTCCTGATTAGAGCAAATAAAATATATTTTTAAAACAGCTTATGGAAACATTCCTATGCCACACAATTGACATGGATTGGTTCTGAAGAAAGCACAGTTTTAGTGAATACAAAATTGACTTGCAATTACAGATTATTATATTACAGAAATACAATGAAGCATGAGAAATATGTTGAAAGTATGCAGCAGAGGAATATAGGTTGATTACCAGAGAGATTTCTCACATACAAAAATGACTTAATCATAAAGTAGATTACTAGATGTTATGGATTGACTTGTGCCCCTCTCCCTCACCAAGTTCATATGTTACATTTGTACCCTTAGTACCTCAGAATGTGACTTTATTTGAAAATAGGATTTTCAAAGATGTAATTAGTTGAGTTGAGGTCATTAAGATAGGGCCTAATCCAGTAACTGATGTCCTTATAAAAGAAGAAATTTTACATACAGGGAGAATATGATGTGAAGATGAAGGCAGAGATTGTGGATCAGTAAGCCAAGGAACATCAAAGATTGACAGCAAACTATCAGAAGCTGGCAAAAACATGGAACAGATTTTTTTCTCACAGCTTTCAGAAGGATCCAACCCTACTGACACCTTGATTTTTGACAACTAGCCTTCAGAACTGTGAGACAATAGATTTCCATTGTCTAAAACACCTAGTTTGTGATATTCTGTTATAGCAGCCCTAGCAAATTAATATACTAAAAATTAAAGAGACATCAGTCTTCGGTAGTTATTTTAACATAATTTTAATAGATTTTTTTTTTTGCTTTTAAGTAGTTGAATGTACTAGATAATTATTAGATGTTTATTCTTGATAAAATATGGATGATGTCAAGTCTTTTTGGAAAGTCTAGTAGACTATTTTTAACTCTTTTAACATATGAACTAGCCCAAATAAGATATATCCATATGTATACTTTACATAGTGGATTTCACAAAAATTTGTCTGATAAGCTCCATCATGTTAATGAGCTATAGTTAATTATAAATGCTATTAAAGCTGCATTTTATAAAAAATAGACAATTATAATTATAAATTGCACGCTCCGTTTTATTTGATTGACAGCACTGAAATTTAGTAGATTAAAAGCATATCACATACTTACTCTAACTCAAAAATTACTTACATTTCTGGAGAAACCTTGTTTGCATAAATACATAAGCAGTTTAGAGATATCAGCTCTTCTGAGTTTTTGAAGTAAAGTCACCTGTCAGCCCCTTTGTCTTATAGGGAAGTATATGGAAAAGAATTGAAGAAGTTTTCAAGAACCTATGTATCTTATTATGCCAAAAAATAGCAAGAAAATTTTTCTCTTTAACTGCAAAGAAAGACAGATTTAGAGTATGCTATTCCACCTTTCCCTGAAAAAGATAACTTTAACACTTTCCTTCCTAGAACAGAACACAGGGAAATGGAAAGAGGTTATGATCATCCAAAGTGTTAAACAGAGTTATGAAATAAGCATTTGATTTATTTTTTGTAATTTAACTGTGTGTATAGATTTTCAATGTAAGTCTCAATGGCATTGTTGCTATGATCTCAGCAAGGTCTACTAGAGCAGGATATGACCAGATCATAGTATTATAGGAAGAAAACATCATAGCCTTGATTTATACAAATTTTATCTAAAAATGATGCCTACTATGAAAATAATAGGCTTTACCAATATTTTATGTGTGCATTGATTCTGAAGCCCTCAGTATTCTTCCTATCAGACAAACCCAGCAGGATTTTCTAAGCATGGCAGATCACCTAAAACATTAAAAAGGTTACCAAAAGCATCCTCATATTTTATTCATGTGTAGTTTGTTGTAGTATGCTGCAATTTTTATGCACCAGATTAATGTAATTAATAGCTTACCTAAACAATTTTTTTTTGGTTTGAAAAGAGTTTACAAAGAACTGTGAAAGAAAACACTAGTAATGCTAGAACAAGTAAACAAATGCTTACCACTCCAAAAAAAAAAAAAGCAAAACATATATTCCTCCAAATTGTATGTGCCTTTGTCAGTAATTTTATAATATAAAAACAATGATAACAGCTACATCTGATTGAAAAGAATCTAAAAATCTAAAAAGACCAAGATGATGACTGAAAGTAGGAGTTTGTACTCAAGCACTAAAGATAAGCATTTTGCATTGTGCATGGAAATATTGTCTAATAATAAATATTTGGCAATTATCAAAAAATATGCATGTGTACTTTGGGAAAAAATATGTAAAAATATAGTAAAATTTGGGAGAAAAATACAAATATCTGAGAAAATCAAATCAATAGTATACCTCACTCTAAACTCAATTCCATGACATTTCTATTCTTTCCTGATATCTATGTTTTCTATGCATCTTTTTTATACTTTTACTTTAAAGACAAATATGGGGGAAGAGTGTTAAATAGGTAGATTACAGAAATTGTTTAGGGTTGTAAAATGTATGATACCATCATGATGAACACATGTTATTGTACATTTGTACAAACCTATAGAATATACAACACCAAGACTGAGCCCTGATGTAGTCAATGGACTTTGACAATGATGTGTCATTGTAGGTTCATTAATTGTAATAAATGTACCACTCTGGGAGGGAATGGTGATAATTGAGGTAGCTGTACATGTATGGGGACTAGGTATAAGTGAAATCTCTATTCCTCTATCAATTTTACTATGAACCTAAAACTGCTCTACAAAAAAAGTATTTTTAAAAAATACATATAAGCTGTTATATTAATGGTGTAATAGTGTGTGTTTCCTTTAGCCAGTTATTTTAAAAATACTGATACTTATGATTTTTACAATACAACATGGTGATTTTTCTACAGTTAATTCTTATTGCCTTTTACCATTACATAATAAACCATTGTAAAAATGTATCACAGTTTACCTTTCCTATCTCTGTCGATGGACACATTTTTTGCAGATTTTTGTTTTTAGCAACAATGAATAATAAATCTTCCTATACATGTTTTCTTGCCCAAATGTAAAAGATTTTCTCTGGTTTATTATATATAATTTTCTCTGGTTATATATAATTTTATATATTTAAGTATCTATTACAGATATTGATGAAATTAGTATATCTTGAAGCATAGAATAATAATAGTGGTATGTATGTAAACTGATTTTCATTAACTATATTTTGCAGATGTATGCTCAAATTTTTTATTGGTGAATATATGATATTATAATAATATATAGGGTCTGCAACTCTGGATGAAGGTCTGAAAAAGAACCTCTCAAGTACAAGATTCCAAACCTTCTTGGTTCTTATGCTCTTACTGTCTCAGTAATATTTTCAAGATGGCCTTAGGATGAAAGATCTACCTAACAGCTCTGTTTATTAAATAATTAAATAGTTAGATCCAAATACCTTAATAAGTATTTATTTCTCATCAAAATTGCTGGCTCTGTTAGGCTCTGCAAAACTCAAAACTTTGGAATCAAATTGGAAACTGCTACCCTCATTTCCTGTTTTACATAGATTTTCACATAGTACTTGCTTTTTGTCACAACAGCCATTAGAAACCCAGATTTACAAAAATGTAGCATCGTCAAAAATAATGTTGTAAAAATAACGGAAGTGTGAGTGACTTTGAGTGGAAGTCTTACATGGTGCCAATCAACTGTCACTGTGGTTCTTGAAAATTTAAGATACCCTAATTTGCTGCTGTGAACTTTCTGGATTGCCCAGGTGTTTCCAGACACTTGGCTCTGCATTATCAAACTCTTAAATCTCTGTAATTATGGAAGAAGATATTGATAATAGCTATTTTTCACTGAGAGCTTACTATCTAACAATTCTTTAGTACATTAATTTGAACTGTCATATGAACACTGCATGATAATAATTTTCATTCTTACTATTCAGCAGAGAAATAAATCAAGGTGTTACACAGCTAGTTATTTTAGGATCTGGGTATTTGAAACAGTGAATGTGTGACTTAAAGGACCTTTCCTTTCCTATTATGCAACACCCCCTTTCACTAACACAGGGCTATTCCAAGAGCAATATGAGAAGCCACAAACAATAAGAATCACTGATGGGAACTCTTAACCAACAATAACCTACTAATTAAAGCCCACATTTGAAGAATATAAAATTTTTGGCTATTTTGTAGAGCTGCCAGTTCCTCATCACTCTACTAACATGACATTTTTAAAGTGCCTGAGTGCTAATTTCCATTGTCTATCTAATGTCTATGACAGTCTAGAACAGAGATAGATACCTTTTCATGATAGTCTTCAATGAGATAGAAAATTATTGTCACTAGAAAGCTTTTTGTATTTAGAAATACTTGATAAGATCTCATGGCAAAATAAACAATCTTTTGAAACAACTGTTTATCATATTGCTACTTACTACAGCTTCTTAT
This sequence comes from Propithecus perrieri, assembly GCA_963574695.1. Lineage (NCBI taxonomy): Eukaryota > Metazoa > Chordata > Mammalia > Primates > Indriidae > Propithecus > Propithecus perrieri. The sequence continues at coordinate 23,829 of CAUYRB010030966.1, read as the reverse complement.
ATTGCTACATACTGAGGACAATGTAAGTAGGGTCCATTTGATTACAGTGATAATAGCCCCATTTTTAAAGTTCTTTACTCAATACTAAATGTCTACTGTAAAAATAATAAACTTTACTAATGTTTTATATGCACATTGACTCTGGATCCCTCAGGAAGTCTTCCTATCACATAAGTATGTATCATGAAGCATGACAAGGTTTTCTAAAGGAAGCATGGCCAAATACTCAAAATGTTTAAAAAAAAAAAAAACTATCAAAAAGCAGCCTATATCCAATGTCTATGCCAAGAAGTAAACTTGCACTATCCTACTTCAAACCAACACACAAAGAATATAATGACATAGGTAATATGCAAGGTCACAAGACAAATAAATGGTAGACCCAGGACTCAAAGCCATGTTTTCACACCAAACTTTAAAGACTACTCCCATCCTGGTGGTCCATGCTTTAACATCTCCTTTAACAGATACATTTTTTTCCAGTAGATTTTAGATTGATTTTTGTTGAATGAATTATATATGAGATGACATAAATATTTTAATTGCTTTATGTACATGGGTGATATCAGACACAAATATTTATATTCAAATCCATTCTTAACAGTTTGTTTCTTCTCTCACTGCATGTAGGAGGATGCTTATAAGACATGCCAAACTTGTGATTTAAAAAGAAAAAAAAAACTCACACTATTTTGACAATCTATAGATGTAATTCCAGATATGTATATGTGTCCACGGCCTGCCCACATAACCGATTAAGCTGTTATATTAATCTAGTCAGTTAAAACATTAGTCACATTTATAACTAGGTGGAGGATACTATGTAACTTCACAGCAATAATATGCATAATTAAGCTCTCTTTATCTCCAATCTCTATTTTGGTCACTTCTTTGAATGAACTGGTTTCATTTTTCAGCTCCTAGCCAGAAATAACCCTCTTACAGGTCTTCAGTGGCTTTTCAAAACTAAATAAATAATATTTTTCAGCCTTTAACATGCTTGGCATAGTTCCAATTTTAGATTCCCTAGTTGCTCCATAAATTTTCTTCCTAAATTCTAACCTCAAAACCAAGCAATAGAGACTGGTAGAAACTTTTCCTGTATCATGTACAAATATTTATCACAGGAATATGATTCTTTAGCTCATTTACATGTAAATGTGTCTAATATTATCTATTAGCTCTTAACCCATTGAGACTAAAGAATCCATCTAATTTTCCTTTACAACCCCAAACAATAATAATGCAACAAATATTCGTAACTAATTAACTAATTGAGAAAAAATAAAATTTCTGTAGAATTTGACATTATTGCTCACATCTCCTCATCATTGCACCATTCATTGATCCTTGGCTACCCTATTACTTTGGTTCCTTACCTAGCATGTTTATTATTTTTTTCATAGACCCATTGTCTTTTTCTTTTATTTTGATCACATTCTCATTAAAATTTATGGTTTTCTCTTTGTCACTCTACAGACTTTTCTTCTTAGTAATCCTATCTTTATGTGTTTACATGGCCTGATATGTAATTTTAGACCAAGTCTCTCTCTCTCTCTCCAGTAATTCATAATCTTCTTATTTTCTGAGTATTGATAATCTAAGCTTCTATTTCTTAACATTCATGTGATAGGGGTCTAGGTTATTATAAGCCTCTCATCAGAAAAAAATATGCTAAATAAACAGACACACACGTACATATGCACCCACACCATTGGCCTTCAAAGGAGAAAGCAGCAACAAATACGGGTAGAAGTGATGAGAAGGGTGGACAAACAGGCCAAATTAAGAAGATATCCTGGACCCAGAAAGACACGTGGAAAATTCGAAAATAAAAGTGACTCTTATACAAGGCAATTCTCTGATAATGCACACTTAGATTTTATTTCCTTGGCTTTGTGAGGCTGACATTAAGAGATTAATTAAGATGAGAAATCTTAGAATACTTTTTTTTTCTTCTTTTTTCCACACAGTGTCCCAAACTTTGCAGGTCTAAGATCATTATGTGAGCAGGTCCTAGAAATTAATCTGTATCATTCTGTGAGGGGTTAGAGGAACATAGAGGAGACAGGTTTCATAGTTAACAGAGGAAAAGAAGAACAAGAAAAGAAAAATAAAACAACAACAAAACTCTGAGCAGTTTCAGCGACAGGAGACAAATTCACCAAATTAGAAAAACAAAAACAAAACAAAAACTCAACGAAGCAAATAAACAAAGTTTTCTGGAGATACAACTGGGATAAAAAAATGTAGATAAAGTCAAGTAAGGAAACCTTTCCCATTAAAAAATTATGGAAGTTACCTTAAAAAAAATGTAAAAAAAGATACCACCCAAAGTGGTCTACAGATCCAATGCAATCTTTATCAAAATATCAATGACATTCTTCATAGAAATAGAAAAAAATTCCTAAAATTTTGTATGGAACCACAAAATATCCCAAGTAGCTAAAGCTATCCTGACCAAAAGGAACAAAGCTACAGGCATCACACTACCTGACTTCAAAATAAATTTCAAAGCTATACTAATCAAAACAGCATAGTACTAGCATAAAAACTAACACGTAGGTCAACAGAACAGAACAGAGAACCTTGAAATAAATTCACATATTTATAGCCAACTGATATTCAACAAAGACATCCATAGCACACACCAGAAAAAGGACAGCCTCTTCAGTGAATGGTGCTGAGGAAACCCGATATCCATATGCAGAAGAATGAAAATAGACCCCTCTCTCTAACCATATATAAAAATTGACTCAAAATGCATTAAATATTTAAATGTAGGCCTGAAACTATAAGACTACTAGAAGAAAACATAGGGGAAATATTTAAAGACGTTAGTCTGGACAAGGATTTTGTGAGTAAGACTTCAAAAGCACAGACAACAAAAGCAAAAATAGACAAATGGGATTATATCAATCTAAAGAGTTTCTTCACATAAAGGAGACAATCAACAAAAGGAAGAGACACCTGCAGAATGGAAAAGAATATTCGCAAAGTATTCATTCAACAATGGGATTAACATCCAGAATATACAAGGATTTGAACAATAGAAAAAAATATATAATCCCATAAATAAATGGGCAAAGTATTTGAATAGACATTTCTCAAAAGAAGACATGGGAATGCCCAAAAGATATATGAAATAATGCTCAACATCACTAATCATCAGGGAGATGCAAGTTAAAACCACAATGAGATATCACTTCACACACATTATAATGACCATAATCAATCAATCAATCAATAAATAAAAGTTAAATGTTTGAAAGGATATGGAGAAAAGGGAATACTTGCACACTGTTGATGGGGATGTTGATTGGTACAGCTACTATGGAGAATGGTATGGTGTTTCATCAGGAAGCTAAAAATAAAATTACTATATGATCCAGCAATCTCACTACTGTATATTAATCCAAAAAAAGGATATCAGTATTTGTAAGAGATATTTGCATTCCTGTGTTTATTGAAGAACTATTGACAATAGCCAAGACGCAGAATCTACCTAAGTGTCCATCAACAGATGAAGAAAGAAAATGTGGTAAATATACACAATGGAATATTATTAATATTCAGCCAACAACAAAAAAAGAATGAAATCTTGCCATTTGCAGCAACATAGATAAGCCTGGAGGACATTATGTAAGTGAAATAAGTCAGGCACAGAAAGATAACTATCACATTGTTTTCATATTAATAACTAAAAATGTTGAGTTATAGAAGTAGAAAGCAGAATCATGGTCCCTAGCTGCTGGGAAGGGTAGGAGTTAGGGGAGGATAGGGACACGTTGGTTAATGGAGATAAAATTACAACCAAATGGGAGTGTTCTATAGCACTGCAGGGTGAATATAGTTAATAGTAATTTATTGTATATTTTCAAATATTTAGGAGAGAAGATTTCTAATGTTCCCAGCATGTAGAAATGATAAAGTTTGGAGGTGATGGATACATTAATTACTCTGATTTGATCATTACACATCATATACATATATCAAAATATCACTCTGTGCTCAATAAATATGTACAATTATCATGTGTCAAGAAAAACAGAAATAAAAAATAAAATAGGAACATGCCAGCAATATTCCTATAAAATAGTGGACAAGAATGATAAAGGTAAAAGAGTTTAATAATACCCATCTCAATGTAACAAAATATGTTTCTTACTACAGTTCATTAAATATGTACGGGGAGTATATTATTAGAAGAAATTCTGGAAAATGTCACTCATTACTGTTACTGGAGAGAAGTAGGTTGAGAGAGCATAGATGTTACCTGGGGTGGAGATTAAGAAAATGGCTTAAAAGCAGATGTTCTCCTTACTAATTCATGTCCTATGAGATGCAAGTGAAACTCGTTATGTCAGGATGTTTCTTTTCTTGCCTGGAACAAGATCTAGAGAGTAAAAGTTAAAGAAAGTTTCCAGCAATTAACGAGGATGTGGAATAATAGAGAATTTAAGTGAAAATAATACAGGATTCTCTCAGGAAGGCCAGATAAAAACTAAGAATAGGACGGAAAAAAAGGGGTTCCAGGAGGATTCTACTGCCTTTACTGTAATCAGAATATATATATCCCTTATGAGTGGCTTTAGGGATAATACAAAAAGCTTTTCATTCCTGTTGCCTAGAATATAGTGTATGACTAAGAACATACATATGCTTTCATATATTCATACACATATTTAATAAATCATAGTTAAATGACAGTAATTAACACAAAAAAATTTACATGATTGTGAAATATATCTTATTTGAAAAGAAGTAGGTGGAGAGAAAGTGAACGAGATGACAGTAATTAACCTGTTAGAAATCAAATATTCTTAATTAGAAGGATAGCCAGAAATTACCCACCATTATTGCAATAGTAAATGCAGCTGAACAGATGAAGTGACGTTAATAAAACAGCATCAACAGGAAGAGTTCAAAACTACCATAATGATTTTAATATTTTAGAAAATATAACCAAAATTAAAATGTGGTAATAGTTTTTACCCAACATAAGGGGTAAAAATATGTTAATAGTATTTCATGTTTACGAAATAAAATAACTTTCCAGTTATTTCGGTAGGAAGTTAATTTATCATTTCTTTTGGCGGATGTTTTGACAATGCCTAGGTGTTGGGCTTTTAATATACGTCCTTATTAATTTTATCCTGAATATTCCCAAGGGAGCATTCTGGATCAGAAATAGGTTTATTATTAATTACTTCACAGTAAATAAGTGTGCTATGACCTCTTCCCCATTACCTACTATTGGGATGACACAAAATGAGTCAGGTCAAATATTCTGTATGAGTTGTAGAGACTCTCTATAGGTGATGGTTGAGGGAAAATGATTTTTTCCTCCTGTTTATAAAAGGGATGGAGGCAGGTATTCCTTTCCACATTTAAATGCGTTTTATTGGATACATAAAACACCTGAATACTTTTTAGTGGGTAAATACAATCTCCAATCTCACCAGGAGACAGATAGCCTAAGTCTCCTCTTTTAAGATCTAGAGATATCTCCAAGTTCCCGGACTTCATTCCTTTTGACATGTAAATTCCCAAGGAGACAGCTCTCTAGTGTCCCTCTCCCCCTAGGGCTTAACTTAAAGACCTACTCTGAGCAGTAAGCATTTGTCTTTCTCAGGGAATAAGGAAAGTTTTATTATCCCTTCAAATCATTAGAGCAATTAACTAGACAAATGGCTACAAATAAAATGCTCCTGCTATGTGAAGAGTCTCAGAAGTTTAGGGCTTTTGCAGGAGCATTGAGAGATCTAGGGGATTTTTATTTTCCTACACTATAGGACTAAAAATTTAAACAAGGATTGCTAAAAAAACTGTACCATAGACAGACTTTCAAGTGTACTTCACAATATATCTTCAAGTATGACATCATACCATTGGTTGTAATAGCAAAACTAGAATTATAATTTTCAAAATATGGGAAGAGTAAATAAATTCTTCTACATTTGGCAGTTAATGCATTTCTAAGCACTGGTCTTCAAGGATGACACTAATTTTATTCTCCTTCTGTGACAATTTACTAGATCTTCATGCCCGATATATACCCACTCCTTCTGACCTAATAAGAATCACCTATCTTCTGAATTCTCAAAAAATATATCTCCTTTTTCATTATTTTTAAAGCATACTTATCATATGTGAGTAGATTTAGCTTTACTCTTGATTTCTGATATTGAGATGCTTTCTGATTTTTTATCAGAGGGCACATCCTTCATATATATATAATTCAGAGTTGAATTTTAAAACATAACTAATGAGAATACTGAAGTGCTTCATCATCTTATCTCTTTAATCTTGTTTAATAACACTTTTCACCCTTTCTAACAGCAACTTCTATTTTATTCAATATCTTCAAAACTCAAATTAGTAAGAGAAAACTTTGATGTTCCCTTTCTTTTGACAGAAGATCACTGGGTATGAACTTGTCTGAATACTTCTCATTGAATGCTGAAACACCACTTCATTTGCATTTCATTGTTATGTGATCTAAACAAGTTTTCCTGCAAGGACAGCAGCCTGAGAGTGGCATTGATATTTTATTCAATCCCAGCTTTCTGTTGTTGTTTGTTACTTCATAAATAATATTTTTTTAGTCCAGGAATGTTTGTTTGGCTTTTTGTTGTGTATGTTTTTCTGCTGAGATTTGATAATTCTCTGCCAAGATTTTTATTTACAGAAACCATGTTTCACTGAGGATAATTCCAAGTTCTTTATGACGTTTGTCAATATCAACATCTTGTTTATTTCAATTTGGATTCACTTACCATTCTTTGTATGTGGATGTGTAACAGGTTTTCTTTCTTCATAGTTCGGTTAATTTTTTATTGTATTCTTGATACTAAAATGTTTAGCTATCGGTATTCTGGGTTTTGTTATTTTTCTCCAGTGAGTACTTTCTTCTTAATTTTAGTAAGAAATATTTGTCTGCATTTAAATTGCAGAATGTTCCTTAAGTGGCAACTCTGTTCTAAGCTCAGATCTTGTTCCTTTAGCTGGGCTGATTTGAATCTGATTCACCCATGCATGGTTCAAAGTTTGGTCAAAATGTGGATAGGCCTGCTTTGGAAATCTCTCTTTACCTCTTTCCCTTCTGAGATACTTCTAATCTCTTCATTGTCCACAATTACACAGCTTCTTTTGCCTGGTTTCCCAGGCCAGAAAGAGTGGGCTTCTTTGTACCTACCCCTCAGACACTGTATATACCACATGAACTGCTTTAATTCCAAATTAATAGCCTTTAGACATGCAGGGACTTGTTTACTTCCCTGTCTTTCCTTCTGAAATGTGATACACAAAATTACATCATTCTGATTAAGAGCTCTAAAATGGAGTTGGGAAAGCCATTTTAAAAAAGAATGACTTCACAGACTGCAACCTTGCAAACACAAACAAAACAAAACAGCCAAAACCAGGAAATTGCCTTGAACCTTTGAACTGGGCAAGACCCCAATAAATGCCTTGTCTTACTGCTTTGCTTTGGTTTTGTCTTTCTTCTTAGTTTACAATTCAAAGTGTGTGGGTGTCCTCTTTTGGAGTCTTTTTGTTTCTATTTACTCTCCAGGACTTTCAGGTAGTTGCTTTTCACATTATCTGCATGTTTCTTAAGCTGTTTTTGTTTTTAACGATAGATCTCATACCTGTTGGTATTTAGTCAATCATATCAAGAATCAGAGGCAATCTCCATTTCTGAGAAACCCAAAATGTTATTATGTTTTAAGGAAAACATCCACTTTGGAAATGTATTTATAGATGGGTAAAAAATTTCTGAATTATTTTGTTGTCCTTAAAATTATAGATGATGATTTTTGCCACTAACAATGATCATTATAGAAACATTTTAAATTTCATTGAAACAATATTTTGTGCCCCAAAATACAGTATAGAATGTGCTCACATATTTATCAACTATGAGGACTCACAGATCTGAGTATAGCATTAGGACATCATTTTCAATGGAAGAATAATTTTTTGCATATTTATTTTCATCATCTATAAAATGGGAGTAAAATTTTCTACTAGATTTCTATTAAATGAAATTACATATGCAAATTACATAAGTTTCTGAAACAGAATAGGTACTTTTAAAATACATTCCTTATTCAGTAACTGTTATTTACTCCCAGGAAACAAAGTACTTTTTAAAAATGTACATAGGTTTAATAAATAACTACCAACTTACCTCAGAGGTACTAGAAGGTGATCTGCAACTACTGTACATACTATAAAACAAAACAAAGCAAAGCAAAACCTCTTGAATTTACTTGGGTGATAGGGGAATATAAAATTTCTAATATCCATTGTATATTTCATACAATCTGTGACATATTAGCATGCAATGTCAAGAGTCAAAGTATTACAGATATGAAATAATCAACAGAAAGACAGAATGAATTCAGACAGAATGGAATTAGTTATGTCTATCCTTAGCCACCAAGATACTGATATTTTTATATTTAGTTTTTTGGGGAAGGGTCTGTTGAAATGGAGATAGTAATAGTGGGAAATAGGAGCTTGAGGAATTTATATAATTTGGGAACTTACACATATTTTATAAGTTTATTTTTCTCTTTTCTACACAAAACTTTGGTATTTGTTTGTTGGAAGAGGAAGGAAGGTGCTCTCTCTTCTAAAAGAATCATTTACTTGAAAAACAAGCAAACCAAACAGTGAGCATATAGTTTTCAACCTGACTACTGAGATACAATATTCCTTCTAGGTATTGCAGATTTTATAATGATTTCTTTATAGAATGAAGATGAGGAGAGTAATGTGCATACAGATCATTACCAATATACAATTCTAGCTAATGAGTATGCACAAAATTAGGGCTAATGAAGTATCATATCTGAAAGTATTTGGTAAATAATCTACTTTTCTCTCAGAAGTCCCTAGCAAGGAAAAGGTGTTTTCCTGATGATAAGATAAAGTGTTTGAGCTGGATGAATTCAAGGCCTCTTTTTAATCTACAAGTTCTGCTATTACTTCTGACTCTAAATATAAGTCATCATTGTCACTGCCACCAACTACCCTGTCTGGCATACAGTTTGTGTTCAGTAAATATTTATGAAAAGAATGATGATCAAATATACATATGTGTTTATTATACATCATATTAAAAGAATGAAGATAGGAAAAATTGTGTGAAGACCTCTTTCAAATACAATACCTTTAAAATAAGGAAGAGTCAAATTTAGCTGGAATGTATGCTAATAAAATTAGAGAGGAACTAGAAAATATTCACCAGAAACTCGTAAAATAATTAAAAGTTTCTTCCAACTCTGTGATTTTAATAGCATTTCATTTTTAATGGACACTGCCACAAATCTTGGTTGCTTACAGTCCATAGAATTTCCTGTAGCCCCTGATTCCCAGAAAATACTGCAAAGCTTTCCATTCTTCATTCTTCTGCCATGCAGAACACTGACTCCAAATATACCACTGGCCCAGAGTGGGCAAGATGGAGGTCAGGGGTGAAGTTGGATAAAGGAAATTTCCATTTGAGTTAAAAAGTTTTATGGTGTTCTCAAATCCATGAGTCAACAAGTCTCTCTTCTCACCCCACCATTAAGTTAAAGACATCTTTCTGTGTTGAGATACCCCATTATCAGAGAAATATATACATATATATCTGAAGCCAGAAACTTTAAACATGATGATAGGTAAAGCATTAGTGACAGCTTTTTCTTCAGAGTAAATGGTTCACTACATATCATTTGCTTACACATTTCTCACATGAATGATTTTGCCAAATGAATAGTTTTTGTGTTAATATACTGGGTTCACATTTGCAACCTCCCCTTTAACAAAGCACATTAACAGCAGGGCTTAAAAATGAATAGAGCTTATGTCTACAGTATCATCTCCATGTTTTCTACTAAATCCTTCTATAAGAGGAAAGATGAAATATGGTTAGCCATTAAAAATAATTTGGTGGAGATACGAGTGTAGCGCTTCACGTAATAGGAAATATGATGGTTGTAAAACTTGGGGAAAAATTAAAAATGTCATTTACTATTCAATATTAGCGGACTTTTTGTAATTGGTAGTAAAAGGAAATGAAATGTTTTTTGAGGTAGTAATAAGAAAAACACCTTCTGAAAAAAGCATATGCAGACATGAATACATAGTTCCTATGTCCTGTTTCAGTTACATTTCAGGGAATGCAGTTTTGTTTGTTTTATTTTGTTTTTATGATTGTTAAGGAGTACTAGGCAAGGATAAGCTATCATATTCATAGAAAAAGAGAGAACAGATTTGGACAGCTAATATTGAGGGGCTAGTATATGGTAGAGAAGTAGGATTTTCAGAAATCGTTCACCTCTGGAGAGCACTGTAACACTGGTTTCATTGTACAGCAGCCGACCTATTTAGCAATCAAGACAAAGTGTGAGAAAAATGTGTATGAGAGTAATAGGCCTTTTGGAAGTTTTTGGATTTATTTTAGCCAAGCAATCTGATCTGAAATGCACATCGCATAATGAATAATGATTTGTGTTTGAGCAGTGATTCTATTACATACAGAATTTTAGTCATCTATTTTTTGCAAACAGGGGCCATTTTTATATCCAAATGCCATTTATTTAATAGAAAAATTAGTAAGTATATGGCTGGTCTTATAATCTGAAGTTTTGTGTGTGTGTGTGTGTGTGTATGTGCGTCTGTGCACACATATATGTGTGAACAGGCTAAATGTCACTACACATCCTCCAACCTTCCAAGGCCATCGTTCTTTTTATTCCAAGGATAATGCAGAAAAAGAGTAAAATTTATGAAAAAATTATTGAAATATGTGTGAAAAATCAGAGAGACTATTTTCTTAGATTAAAGAATATATGTCTTTGTAGAAGGACACTGAAAAGATGAGAGATTCTGTTAATACACAGTAAATCCATTAACTTACAAAATGATGGTGAAACTTGACTTTGGGGCCCGGGAGATCTCCCAGGTCCCATCTCCTGACATGACTCAGCAGCTGGGTAGTAGCGACCCCTAGTGCTGAGCTTAGATCACTAGGGGAAAGGCTCCCTGATTGACTCTGGGCACAGATGCCCATCGTTTGGAAGCCCGTGAAGCTCCATGTGAGTTTAACCAGTGCCTTTATGTGATCTCCTGGCAGCTGGGGAACTCTGAAGGCCTATGGATGTCAAGGTGCTCTTCTGTAGCTAAATGCACAGGTCTGATTCATAAGTATACAGCCCCAAAGGTCTCTTGCTTAAACCTTCCCCCAAGTCTGTGCCCACTGACCACTTACGGCTCTCAGCAGCTCCAAGCAGGCAGTCTAGCTTCTTCCTTCACCCTTGGTGTCTCCCATCACATTTCTGTTATCAAGTCTTTTTTTCCTCCAACAATTATTCGAAATATGGGTATTTGATGGATATCCTGATTATTCTCTGAAGAAGAGGTGCATGTCTGCTGCCTCTAGTCAGTTATCTTGTCAGTCTCCTACTTTCAATTTTTATTGCCTTGTAAGTCTGACTCTTAGAATGTAAGCTCCATAAGCACAAAGATTGTTTTTCTTGTGTTTGCTGTTATATTCCAAGCAACTGAAGCTGTCTTTAACAAATAATAATTGCCTGATAAATATTTATTTAGTGAATAACACGACCCCCCAAGTGATACAGAGAAATTTTGTCAATGAGCAAATATTATGTTATTTTTTTATGCATTTAGTTTGTGTTTATGTATAGGCATTATCCTCACTAGACAATTTTACACAAGGCATAGGAGACATTCTTAAGGACATAATATGTAAAGAAAAAATCAAAAGTTTTACTTTATCAAAGTAATTTATTTAAATACTAAATACATAGGCTATTATAAATATATTTTATGATTAGATTGTATCTAATCTATACAATTTAAAATCTAAATCTATACAATTTAAAAACATAAAGGATGATTTGTTTTCTAAAATATGTTTGAAAGTTTTTTATCAAGCATAAGTTAAATGATCTTAATTTTTACAGAAGGGTTCTGTGTTCTGAATTTCCTGAAAAATGCAGTTAAGCAATTTTAGGCATGTGTTAATGATACATCTTCAGTGTCAGTTGCTAGGAAATCATTCTTCCAAGTCGAAAGTAGAAAACATATGCTGCTCCTTATCACAGTAAGGCTCTAACTTCACTGCAGTGATATAATGTTATAACCTAGTAGGATCACTAGCCACATATCATGTGAATGAATGCACAGTAAAGACCATATTATGGTATACAATGAAATAAAAAAGAATGTTCCTGGGAGGGAGACCAACATGCTGAGCTTCACCTATTATTTCCATATTAAACAGTACTGATGAGTTTGAAGAGATGAAATACAAAATATACTGAAGGAAGACAATGTTAAAGGACACTAATTAGGCAAGAGTAATTACATGAATATAGGAAAAAAAACTGTCTTTTGTGAAGTTTATCTTCAATTGATATAAAAGTCATAGTCAAATATCCATTGTATTTTTAAAAATTTTTCAAATGCATGAAATAGGGTAAAAATAAGAACCAGACAAGTAAATTGTTTAAGTTTTTTAATTTGAGATTTGGAGGAAAATAAGAATGAATTTTAAACTCATTCATAGCTTTGAGATATTTTTGAAACGTTAGATTTTAGTACTGTGAATTTTACAAAGCAGCTATTCTTGATTTTAACTCAAAACTATCCAAGGAAATTCCACAGTTTTCAACAGTGTGCTATCTGGATTATAAATTCCTTAGGGCTACGGTTTTTTTAACTAATAAAAAATCACTACTTTACATTTCACATAGATATTCATAATTCATATATATACTTATCAATAGTAGTATGAGAAAAGCAGTTCCTGTAAGGTCCCTACGTAGCCTGAAAATATGTTTCCTTCACAATTTAGGACTTCCAATTTAGAAACCAAACCTGAAGTTTAGAGAAAATAGCATTAAAACTAGTGAATATGTGTTATAACCTTTATTAAATACAAGATTCAAGGTGAAATGTCTCAACAAATTAAGGCCTTTTCAGATGTAGAAGGATTTTCATAACAATCAATTCTGACTAGGTAGCACCGAAGTAAGGCCTCTAAGTTTGTAGGTTCACAGGGAAAGAAAGTTTATTGAGAGTTTTTTCTAATACTCTATTTTTTTTTTGAAATGACACTACACTTCCATTTTCCTTTATTTAGACTTTAAACAATAATAAACTTTAAATATGACAAAATAAAAAAGAAATGGCTTTAACTTACACAGAACAATTTGTTCACAGAGCCAAATACTTAAGCAATTTCAGTGTTTTAATTCATTTTCAGAGCTACATGGGGTAGGGAAAAAATTAATTAGTAATAAGGAAACACAGTGTCTTATCCATATATGGTACTTTTTCTTTAAGTTAAACAACGTTGTCTTAAAAATAAATAAATAAATAAAAACAAAAGGACTTACCAATATCTATAGTAAAATGCCTAGAATACTTAATATGCCATTCAGAACTGAGCAAAGTGAGCACAATCAGGACACAACCTGTCTTTGACAGCTGGACAGCCCTCTTCAATCTACCATGAATCCTAATTCTGGACCCCAAAATTCTAAACTTTACCTGCTATATGTATGTAATCTATATAACCTTCTAAGTTTACTAAATATATATGTTAACAATATATTCATTCTTATGTACATTGAGTATGTTGCTACCAGATATCAAAAAAGTACATATATGTATCCTTTAAGAGGGAATTTTATTTTCTGTCCCCTGAAAGCTCCATTCTGAATTCCATGAGAATGTCTAAAAATCAATAAAAGAAATTACACAATTTATTTTAAGATATATCTATTTTATTACATCTGCCAACAAATTTTAGTTTTCAACTATAAAAGTGTATATAAAACAATGCTTCCTACTTTGAAAACAATTAAAATTCTAAATAACTATAAAAAAGCATAGATAACTGATACTTTCTTGCTATATATTGTCTGTAGCCAATATAATTATTTCCCAAAATAAATGATTATTTTAATATTGTTATTAATGAAAAAAACATTAACACTGACTTTATCATTTAATTATATCCTTTAATTTCATAAATATGACATTCTATAATATATACCTTACAAATGAGAACTATGCATATTTAATTATATTATAACCACAAAACCAAAAATACATTTAAAGGGGAAAATGATTACATTGTCTTTATAAACTGAGATATTAAATCAGATTGAAATAATTATATTTTGTTTTGGAAACATAAAAAAGCTTAATTATTTTGGCCTGGAAAAAAATGTATCTTAGCAATTTTATTGTTAGTGAAATATTTAAGATGTTTACTTTTTCATGAAACCACAGAAAGGTGATTGGTGTGAGGGATAGCTTGATGAAGTAATTTTTTTCTCCGATGCTTTTTTGAAAAATTCTAATCTTGTTTCTTGCACATTGTTACATTTTATATACTAATTAAGATGGACAACCAAGGCTATTATCAAATTTGACACTGAAATATTTCAAAGTATAAATTTTTATTGTCTTATTATTTGCATCCCCCTTCTATATTTTTTTTTATTTCTAGGCCACCCCAGTTCTCAATTACAGAATTCCTCTTTTCTCCTTGTTACTCTCTGGGGTCATTCATGGCTTCCATCAGGGCCTACCCAGAAGAGCAACTTGGGCTATAAAACTGAACCTCTTCTGGCCTCAATTAAAGTTCTCATTTCCTTCACAACCTCAGCCAATATTCATGGAAAGTATAATAGAACTAACAATATAAGTTATTATCACATGGATGTGCAATTTCAGAACCCAAAAAGGAAAAGATCAAATACAGCAAAACAGACTCTCATCAACAAGAAATTAATCTATCTCAAATCTAACTATTAAATAGTTATGTATTTTTGAGACTATGGAGTTTAGTGTCTTTTTTCCAAAGAGCGTCCATGTTCACAGGAGATTTGTAAGTCTACATAGAAGACTATCATCAAAGATGTCAAAGTGAAAAATGTAGACCAATTTCTTCTCCCATAGAATGATCTCTCCCAAGGTTAAGAAATAATTATTTTCCCTCTCTAAGGTTGGGAGACAAAAGGCAAGTGTTTAGGCATTCCCAAAATCAAGTCATTTTTAAAATAGCACATTTTCCTCAACAGGTTTCTTGTGGAGAGTCACTAACATGTACTTTTTACAACTTTGGAAATTCAGGAAAGCTTCATTTTGTTTTGTTTTTAATAAAGTATATCTTCATTCTTTTATATCTAATTAGGCAATGATCTTCTAACTAATCTCCCAAATGTCGATTTTTTTTTTTTTTAAGTACAGGACACCACTATCAGACTGATATTTTAAAAATACAAACAAAAAACATTCTTACTCTCTTAGTTCCTTACTCCTGAATATCTGAATTTACAATACATTAAGTGAAAGACTTGTCTTTCAAAATCTGTCACAGAGGAGTCTATGCATGTGTGAGGTGAAGGGGTATATGGGAAATCTCTGTACCTTCTGTCCCATATTGCTATGAACATAAAACTCCTCTAAAAAAAGTCTAAAATAATTATTGGGAAATTATTTTAAAACCTAATACATAAGCAATCTACAGTTTAAAAAATCTGTCATAAAGTTTGGTGAGACTAACCATAAAATAGCATACGTTTTGTTTCTCTAGAAAACTCCTTTGATTTTGCCTTAGTAGACCTAATCTATTCAACAAACCTCCTCTTTCGTGTTTTTACACTAAAGATATATAGTAGCTATTTGAAAGTGATGGGTACAGAAGGAATTTAATTGAAATCCTTTTTTGTCTTTTTGTTAAAATCCCTTCTATCTTGGCCTATATTAACCGGTATTTTCTTTTATCTTCATAGAATTTATAATCCTTACAATAGAGGTTATCATTGTTTCTGTGTTCACACATAAATCAAGAATAAAATGTAAATATTGGAACAATTTCTATTGCTATATTAGTGTTTTTCAAAATGCCCCCATTCCCCTCCCTTAGTATAGTTGAAGGGATAAAATCAATACTCAGAAAATGTTTCACAACCAATCAAACGAGTGGGTGAGTATAGGGATGAATGAAGAAAACACAGCTTTTTTTCATAAGGCAAAACATCTGCAGAGAAGTATCTGGTATTGGTTAATTTTATGTATCTACTTGGCTGGGCTGTGGTGCCCAGTTGTTCAATCAAACAGTAGTCTGGATATTGCTTTGGAGGTATTTTGTAGATGTGATTAACCTTTACAGTCAGATGACTTTAAGTAAAATAAATCACCTCCACGGTGTGAGTGGGCCTGATCTAATTGGTTGGAGGAGGCCGTAAGAGCAAAAACTGAGCTTTCACAGAGAAGAAGGAATTCTGCCTCAAGACTGTAATATCAAAATTCTGCCTGAGTTTTCACCCTACATGTTTGCCCTACAGATTTCCAATTTGCCTATCTCTACAGTCATGTGAGCCAATTCCTTAAAGTAACCTATATACATACACACACACACAAACACATATCTCTGAGAAAGGTTTAAGAAATATATACACATATGTTTTGTTTCTCTGGAGAACCCCAATGCATTTTTTATTCACATATATGGCAAATCTTATTTTTTACTTTATTGATTGCTTATAATAGTATAATCAAAATAAAGTTTAGTAGCATGATGCTTAACTTATAAATTAAATACTGAGCAAAATTATAAAAATCAAGATATTGATAAAACTGTGATCTCATCAGATCATTTGTTCCTAAATGTTTTAATTTTAATTGTCATATTTTGAGAATCTTGTGTACCTATTTTTTCTTTGATACAAAGCCTAACCCTTTATATTCTAATAAAAAAATTTGTTCAGATACTGTGAGTTCCTCTCGGTTTAACAAATACTTAACAATTTAATCTTGTTCGGAATAAATTTTAACATAAAATGTTACTTACCTAACATTGTTTAGCAATGACTAACATTTGTTTTAGTCAAACTCATTTAAAAATAACATGACACATGATAATTTAACATCCAAAAATATATTTAACATCCCAAAATATATTTTTTGAATGTTATCTTGGACATTTGCATGGGGCAACAATGAGAACTACTCTATTATTTAGAACTTACGAAATTTAGTTGTTAGCATAGCAACAACTAATGCTATAGGCATAGCATGGGCCACAACATTTAGGGCAAATAAACCAAATTAAATTGCAGCAAATTTTATTTGTTTAATATTCAAAGATAGTCTACACATATATGTGAAAACTGGTAAATGAAAAAAAATAAGACATACAATTTCTGAACATGTGATTTTGATGATTTCTTGGCATTCATTATAGACAGGCAGTACGTTATACTACAAAGTTGACATTCACTGGAAAAATAAAGATTAAATGTTTCCATTACTATTTGTTTGTATTTTGGTTTTCAGTTGTAATATCCTGATTGGCTTCATTTTTTTTTTTTTATCTTTTAAATACTCCTTTTTCCCTGGAGTATGTGAATTGCACACATTTAAGCCTCTTAAAATATGGATGTTTGCAATTTCACTCCATTAACATTTAAATATGAGCTGCGTATTGTAATTATAATAGTATCTAACTGAAATTAGACAAGTGCAGATTATCACTGGAAGAAGATGAAACATCAAACAAGCTGTGGTGCAAAATGAAGCCTGAAAGATACTAACTTCAGCACACTATATACTAAATATTTATACTTCCCAGGAAAGCAAATATATTCACCCACATGTAGAAATAGGAATAAAAATCAATTTATAGTCTAAACCAATCAATCATCATATGAACATAACAATAATATGTAAAAGTTAAACTGTGTTATAAATGACTAATATCCTCCACACAATGAGAATAGAATAAAGGTATAAATTAATTGTCAAACCATTTGAAATTATAAAAATCTTTGAAAATATCTTCCTGCTAAACTCAGAAGGTTGTTATGCTTTTATTCTGTACATTCATAAAGTACATTTCATAATCCTATAATTTCAACCCTTGAGTGCCTAGAAAACAATTATAATGAAAAGCAATGGACGGAGCAACGGATCAAAGTGGAAGGATTTCCTTTGAGGTGAAAATGAGTTTTCTTTTAGATATAGAGAATTGGAATAAATAGTAGAAAATTGTTATAGCCTAAAGATTCAGGTAAATAGAAACCAAAATATAACCTTTTTAATTGATAAAGATTTTTAAGAATGTCACATAGATGTTTAAATAAGTGTGCTGCAAATATTTCACCCAAAAACTAGACACACTTGCTCTCAGTGGCGGATAAGGTGAAAACAGAAGAGCTGTGATCCAGATTTTATCCTCATTATTAAGGCTTTACCCTCTGGGGAAAGAAAACAGCTGACCCAGTCTAATCCTGCTGATAATTGGATAGGTTGGTAAATATACTACGGTAATGATATTTGCTAGGGCGAAAGTTTTTACCTATGGAAATTTCATAGCAGGATTTCCCCAGTTTAGTAGTACTAACAGGAAACAAATTACAATCTGTAGATTTATAACACATGGCTCTCTGGAAAAAGTGACACAGGCAGTGTAACAGTCTTGTTATAAAATAAAGACGTTTGATTATCTATAACTACATGAAATGATCCACAAACCTTAGTTAGAATTCATAAGTATTACTCTGAGACAAAGAATGTGTGTCTAATATGAGAAGGAAGTACCTAAGGAATCAGATAGGTTGTCTCAGATCTCTCTCTGCTTCACCTATGCTACTTGGTTGCCTGTGTCCTTAAAATGATTAGTAAAGCTTGACACTGGCAAGATCTTTGATTGAGTGAGTTGATTTCTGATTGATGATGGTAGCTTGGATTTGCACCAGGAGCAGTAATTTATTTCAGCCAAATTGCTGCCTATCTATATTTGGTATGAAGTGGCAAAAGCTTTGAGGCAAATTCTGAGGTTTAAAATCTCACTAACAGATTGTGGAGTAAATAGAATTATACCTGAGGTGACTGACTAAATGAATGAGAAGGAGTACATGAATGAAGAAATGTTCAAAAAATATTTTATTCCCTGGATGTTGCCAGCAGTTTTGGAAAAATCCAGACCTTTGAAAGAGAACAAGATTGCAGAAGATGGTAAAAACTGCAAATTCTTATTTCTTGAAAATATATCAATGTATGACCTGCTTATACATTTTTTATTGCCTGGAGAGATGACAATCCTCTCATAAAATAACTTGGTAAAACCACTGACTACCTAAAAAGCTAGATAAGTAGTTGAAGGCCTAGGTCAAATGACTGCTAAATCCAAAGAACATCCAACTAAAAAATGCAAATATTTTAAAAAGAAATACTAACAGGAATCTGGTGAATTGTTAATGGTTTCTTAAAATTAATACTTGGGGAATATGTTGCTAATTTTAGATACTACTGAGTGGAAGGAATGACAATTCTTCAGTATTGATTAATCTTAGTTTTGGAAATGAAAAATATCCATTCTCTATTTCATTACTATTTATACATTTATGATTTAGGTCTGTTACATAGTAGGCTACCTCTAATATTAAATGAATGATGGGCTAGCTGCACTAGGATGTCTCAGAAGAGTCTAATGGTGTTGCAGATTTCCTACCCAGAAAACCAGAGTTTCTTAAAATATATTTAAGAATACATTTATATGACACACACATGCACATATATACATACTCATACACAAATATATCGAAGAAAAAAGTCTAGAAATCCCTTGCATAAAGAATCAAAAGTTTGTCAAGTTAAAATATGTTATTGCAAAGCTATGATGAAGTAAATGTTTGTAAAAAGGTTCTTTGATACTATATTTTTAAAAGTTTTTCTAAAAATACTATAAAAATGACCTTTCCAAGACTATAATAGTCTAAAAATAGTAAATAGTGTTGTCTCAGTGGTTGTAGGATTTTCTATTATTTTTAACTAAAAAATGAATGAGTGTAATAAAAATAAAACTTAAGAATTCTACTCCACGTGGATATTTTGAAGACAGAGGTTTGCCAACACGAAAAGTTTATTCTCTTAATAAATTTTTATGTCTTACAATACATTAATTTTTGTTTTAATGTCATTTTGCTCCACTCCATGTAAACATACAGTATTCATCATTAGGCTCAATGGGAATAAAAATGAAAATTTGAAGTTTTATCTTTGATTTTGTTGTCAGCTTATTTAAGGTTGTGTGGATAAAGCAAATTGAATTTACTTGGGAAATGCCTTTAAAAATATGCGTAAACCTCACTGTTTTGCTATCTATTTAAATTATGAAAATAGCTGTTTGCTTTTAAGAATCCAAAAGTGAAACATGCTCATTTAAAATGATTCATATGAAATATAATTAAAATATGATAGGAAAGTAAAAATTGCCTATTATCCCAATCCCTAGTCATGAGCGCTGTAAAGATTTAATATATATTCTTTAATAGTTAGCAACACAACCACACATACACATGCATATGTGAATACCCCCATATATTACAATGATCATATATATTTCCTTTTTAGATCTTTTCCTACTAGAGTAGTTTTATTGAATATTCACTGGTGTTGACTACAAATGTTCTTATGATTTATATTTAGATGATATATTACTATATAGCTTGTATATCTATTTTGACCAAAGTGTAAAAGTGAGTTTTTATAATTTTTCCAGTTTTTTCTACTTCCTTTATATATTATTTTATTATATTTTACTCCATAGGATTATATTGTAATTCTTGGAATTTTTCCTTTTAGTCTCAAGATAAAACCTCCTTTCCTGCCTCTTTTTCTCCCAAACCTTACTCCCTTCTGAAATAATCTAATGCAGGTAAAAGTATCTTGCCAATATTATTATCATTATTGTTATTGATTTCTACCATTGTAGACATGTGTATTGTTTGATCTTTCCTTCTGTTAGAGAATTTCTTTAATCTTGATTTTAAATAAATTATGGTTGTATATAAAAATTAATATTTGGATTGAGAAGTCAAAAATGGCCTGCCTGCGTAAATGTCATTTACAGAATTAAAAGATAAATAGAAAGTCAGGCAGGTACTGCACAGTGAAGAGAACATTTCAGGAAGAAGGAGTATATGTAAAAAGAACTCAAGTTGGAAAATATCATTGTAGTTCTAAGTATTTGAAAGAAGGTAAAGTGATTGACTTAGAGAAGGGGCTGTTGATAAACTGTAAGGTTAAAGATGTTTTTCTCATGCTGAAAAAAATATATTGAATGTTTATGATGTGCAGGCCATGGTCATAACCGTTGTCATCAAAATTTGCTAGACATCAATCTGAACTCATCACATGTTAATTCTTTAATCTTCAAATATTCCTACCGCAAAGGTACCCCCATTTACAAAAGGAGAAAATTTAGGGATTGAATAGTTGCGTGACTTGTTTAAGGACACACACCTGAGAAGTGTTGGAGCTAGGTTTCAAAGCTGTTTATCTACCTATTCAGTCTGTTTTCTTTATCAATCTACTATTCTGCCAGTCACAAATTTCATTTTAATCTATGGACAATAGGAAGCCACAGAAAGATTTAAAATGTTGGAATAATAAATTAAAATTTATTTTTAAATAGCACATATGGCTGTTGTATACGAAATAAAATAGGAATTGGCAGGAATGGAAGTGGGGAGATTAATTAGTAAGCTACTATTATAGGTTAGGTGGAGTAATATTGTCTTGGTTTAGGGTAGTGACAGTTTTGATGTGGAAAATTTGGTAGAATTAAATATATACTAGAGAACACATTGAAGGATTTGTGTTGACCTAAAAACAGTTATTGGGGAAAAAAAAGAGAGAGAGCAATAAATCATTTTACTGAAATGGAGACAAGAGTTTTAAATATAGAGTAGAGAAAAACAAAAGATAAGTTATGAAAATATTAACATGGAGATGTCTCAAATTACCCAAAGATTTGACTGTTATATAAGCTCAGTTCAGAAGAAATGGTGATTTTAAAAATGGAAATAAGTAAAATCAACCACAAGGAGCAATGCACATAACTTTTAAGTGTAGGAGAGTATTTAGAAAATAATATTCGTATCCTAAATATGTTCATTTCTTTTTGGCTTTCTCACAGAGCTGATATCTATCTGTCTGGACAGATAGATAGATCACCTATCTATCCACTTTACATATATATTTTATAAAACACACTATATTATACATTTTATACTGCTGTATATATACATACACAACAGAAAATACAACTATTTTTATATCTCTACATTTATCTCTATCTCTCCATATATCTATATCCTAAAAAACATATTTATTCTGATATATCCAATCCAAATAACACTCAAAGTTTTTTCTAGCTTTCCTCTTTTTAATATTTGTAATTCAATTCTCCGGTAGTAAGAAAACTGGCTCTAATTATTCACACAATAGTTACTTATATGCTCAGTCTAGAATATATCAGAAGTAATTTCTGTATTGCTAATCCATACAACTTTGAAAAACAAACCTAATAACTTGGGTTTAATTTTTTTTTACAGTTTCATTTTTTTAGCTTTGTCTTTGGCCTGATTGTGTATAGTGAAAATACTGCACTCCAAATTTATTAGGTTTTTTTGTTATTGTTTGTTTTTTTTTTCTTTAAGGTTATTATTTTAACCATTTGAGATATTCAAAGGTTCATTGTTTCTGTTTACATTTTGTTGATTTGTTTTGAATATGTAAAGCATTAATATGCTTTTAGAATGCAGGCAGAACTATACAAAAAGGTTTATTCAAAGAAGTGTCCCTTCCTCATTTCTTCTATCGCTTTCTCACCCCTATTCTTCTTCCATTTCCATCTCCTCTATGTAAACAATCTCATTATTTTCTACCATATTTCAAGACAGAGAAGAGAAATAAGTAAATTATCTGAAAATTTATTATGTCAGAGAGTAAGAAAGCCCATAAAATAAAATAATAATTCATGAATCCCTACTGGTATAAGTAAGTAAACACAGAGGAAAAGGGTAAATTTATCTTCCGTAGAGTATAATGTTAATGAATAAATAAGGAAACAACTGATGAAAAAGAAAAATCACCATTTTGCAATCATAAAAATGAATGTTTCAATCAAGAATTAATATTTGAAACTAATGAGTGAAAGCTTTATGAGAAATAGAATATCTAGAGAGTCGCAAAATGTCGTGCAAGAGGTACTTACTAATTATATTTGGTAAAAGATTATTTGATCTGGAAATTAGATCATAGTATCATATCGATGTTTATTTCCTGATTTTGATAATTGTCCTGTGATATTTGCCCTGTGAAATATACTTGGAATAGAATTAAAGGACATCATGCCTGTAACTTTCATGCAAATGGCAGGGGAAAAAAGCAACCTGTCAAAATAGATATAGATATACATATAGATATATGCTTATAATATAGACACAGGCACACACACACCCAGGGAAAATATGGAAAAAATTTTAACATTTTGGGAATGTAGGTCAAAGTCTATAGAAGACTTTTCTGTACCTTTTTTGCAACTTTTTGGTAGTCTAGAATAATTTCAAAGTGATATATATTTTACAAAAATTAAATTACCTGCTGGGAGTGTACAGAGTGAATCTAGAACTTAAGAATGAGTCATTAGAAAAACTTCAATGCTTAGAAAGTAATAAACAAATTAACAAGAATGTGTAATTCTGAATTTTACTGCTTCTAATTATGTATAATTTATTCGATGTTCTTTTTTAGCTCTTTAAATTTATCTTCAGCCCAATAACTTTTTGGTTTTTTTTTGTTTTGTTTTTTGAGACAGAGTCTCACTGTGTTGCCCTGGCTAGAGTGCCGTGGCGTCATCCTAGCTCACAGCAACCTCAAACTCCTGGGCTCAAGCGATCCTCCTGCCTCAGCCTCCCGAGTAGCTGGAACTACAGGCATGCACCA